>BPLR01000926.1:0-265824 GCA_021605095.1 Caerostris extrusa | reverse complement strand
CGTGAATGTGTAATAAATAATAGTGACTTTTTAAAACGCACTTTGTTAAGAAATATATAACTCTAAAATGAAATATAAAATATATATAAATATAAATGAAATAAAAAAATAAAATAATTAAATATTTATTTTTACTGAGTGCAGTATTTGTTTCCCTCCACCTCTTTCACTTGCTTTTGCAAATTTATCTCACTTTGGTATTTGCACATACTGCTACTTTGGACATTATAAAAATAAATATATTTTGTAAAGAGTGTAAGCTCAGAAATCTTCCACGGGCCGGAAAAATATTCAAGGGCGGGGTTGGCCACCTGGAGATTTAAGCTGTTCAGAAAGAGTCTTACAAGGAAAGCAGCGATACGCTTTTGCTCAGCTTTTCAAAAACTCTTTTGGAAGCTGCCATCGCTCACACAAAAACTTTTATCTAGTTATACGACTATGAATGAACAATGAACTGAGGATATTTGAACCACGATATTATCAGTTAAAGAAGTACCAGTACATCTTTCTTCAAGGAGGTTTATCATTATGAGGAAAGATAAGTACGTCGCTGAAAGTAAAAAACTCTTTTTAAAAGCATTGATAATGTGAGGCGGGGCCCGTTGGCATTACACATCAAGGAAGGGCGAGAAAACATTAGCTTGCATTTTCAAGAAATAAGATAACCGTGAAAACTTTAAAAAAATACGGTTTTTAAAGACACAAAAAATTAAAAATTATTGACAAGGCGTGGTAGAACAATTCAGTGAATCATTATATTATTACATTTGAGTAATATTTACAAAAAAGTTCAATTCTTATTTAAAATTGTTCATTTTTGGGTCCATTTATGACTTTAGTAATTACAGCTATTCATTTTCTCAAAAGTTCTAAAAATTCTTTCTGTAATTTCAATTAAAGCGGTATAATCATGAATTCGGCAAAAAATTAAACATTTTCAAATTATTGTTATTAAATGTTTATATCTACTGAGAAAAAGTAAGTTTTTTTAGCTGTTAATACCACAGTTTCCTGACTATGTTCGATGGATTATATATGAAAACTTTTAAATTTTTAATCATATAATTATTATAGGCTACGAGGCTGTTTGTAAACTTATCTTTTGAAATATCGAATGAATTGTATTTAAAATGAATACCATACACTAAATAATTAAAAATACAATGATGTTAAAAAGTGAAACCGTAAAAATAAAAATGAATATCATAATTGCATGCAACTGACGGGTTATACGGTACAAAAATTCGAATTTTTATAATACGAAGAGAATGCCTTATTGCGTGTTACCTGAAGATATCAATCGAAATATAACAGCAAATTAATTTCTAAAAATTCCTTTACTTTTACGTTTTTCTTAAATATTTGACGGCAAAGCGGTATTTTTGAAAAGCATAATTGTTAAAATACGATTTATTTATATATAAATATTGATGCCCACATTTTCTCGTGAGAAAACAATATGTTGTAAGTGTTTGATTACAGTCACAGGTAGTTATTATGTAACAAAATTTTACGGCGAAATTTTAAATTATCGTTTGTAATTTTATATGTAGCTTTACTAAAAATGGCGCTAAAACAAACTATTGATTAGATTATATTTACAATATTGATTAATCATTAGATTTAAATGGACAAAATATATTTAGTGAGATTTATTTTTAGATTTGCCCGCTACAGACCGTAATCAGGACAAAAAATAAACTAAAAGAAGTAAAAAACAAAAAGCAAGCATGACCAAATGAATGACGATCTTTTTAAACATTTAACAATCTAAAATGAAATAATGAAAGTTCTGAAAACAAAAGGAATTTTTTATTACTATTTATTACATTGACTCTTTTTAAAAGAATTGAATTACAAGCAGTACCGGTTGTATCTTTTTTATTCGTCCCTGAAAGAATATAAATAATGAAACTAATTGGTTAAGAAAACAAGCAATTGCCAGTCCATTGTTTTTAAATGGAAAATGCAAGAATTTTCTTTCCAACACTATTTTTGTGTTTTGAGCTTCACGTTTGCTGGTTTTTCGAAGGCTACTTTTTAAAATCGATTTTACAGGAAATATTATTTTAGTAATTTGAAAAGGTATGTTTTCTGGGTTATTATTCGAAATTTGTATTTTTTTAGATATTTATGAATTCTCTTATCTTAATTATGCGAAAAAAATTGTTTTCTACTTCTAGGAGCATATTTTTGTTGAACTCTACAAAAAGCAATTATTTTTGGGTTTATTTTATTATAAAACTATATTTTGCATAAATTATATATTTTTTTTATCTTTCATTGTGATAAAAAAACTGCTGAATTTTTTTTTTTATCTGGTGTGTTCAGTAAGAATCTTCTTGGTACTATATTGATTGTTCTTCGGTTTTTAGTATTTAGGTTTTTAATGTTTTTAGTATGTTTTAATGTTTTAATGTTTTTTAGTATGTATGTTTTTAATGTTTTTAGTGTGTATGTTTTTAATGTTTTTTAGTATTTAGGTTTTTAATGTTTTTTAGTATTTATGTTTTAATGTTTTTAGTATTTATGTTTTTAATGTTTTTTATTATTTAATGTTTTTAATGTTTTATTATTTAGGTTTAATGTTTTTAGTGTTTTTAGTATTTTTGTAGTGGGGGTTTTTATGCATATTAGAGATGAGAAAAATAATTTTTAACTTTGTGTATCTTATATCTAGCACTAATATTTCCGCCAATGTCCATTTAACGCTAATAAAAATTAACTGCTTCACTTCTACTAATTTTTGCGATGTGTATATTGGTTTATGTATATGAAGACTATTTAATTAATATAATTTTGAATTTTTAACAAGGAATACGTTCGCTAAGAGCCCTAATAGTAAAAATTGGCGTATTTTTACTATTAGGGCTTATTAATATTATTTTACTATTAAGTTGTGTATTTTCTATATACAGTTATCTTACATAATTTGTTTATGTACAGAAAATTAAAAATTTTAATTCAGTATACGTGATAGTAGATGGAATATATAAATGGGACACTAGGTCAGCAACATACAGTACAGCGAAATAAAACGAAAAATCAGAGTCTAAATTTCGATGTTAGATCATCCCAAAATTGAGGATGAGCTAACATCGGGAAATTTAGGGAACTATTTCTTATCCCACTTGGTAGACAGTAACATGTAGACCAAGTCAAGGCCGATATGGTCTACCATTAAAGGAGGGAAAGGGAGGGGCACTTCTGTTGTGATGGAGCACCCCCTAGGTAGAAGTCTGACTCGGCTCCATGTTGCTGAAGAAATGTGCTTTTCGAGGGACTTTTTTGGGGAATTACCCCGAATTTGTGTATCGTATGGGGAGAAAAGTAGGTTAAACTCCCACCATGTAGTCCGACTAACAAGGCAAGATGCTGAACATCCCAAACGCTATCGAGTCTCATTGTTTTTTTGAAACAGTGTCTACAACAAAGCCGCCATTGGATTGGGCCTCCGTCCTAATACTAACCAGCGGCACACGTTGCCACTGAGCCACGAGTCAGGCACTAAATTAATGTATTTGCATTTATTTTTTTAATTTAAAACGAGAAACATTAAGAACCTATGAAGAAAGACGAAAATTAAACTTCTGAGAACCAGGATTTTGCTGTCATGTGTATTTGAACATATTACAGTAAATTACATCTAATTAAAATATATAAATATTTTGAATTTATTTTAAGAAGCTATCTATGTGGTTCTTGTGTCTCCATATTTAATATAATTGACTCATATTATCATATTCACATGGATCTTCAAAGAAGAGAGAAAAAACCTGCTTAAATGATGAATAACGGAATCACTGTAATCTGTCCAGATGACGATAAAAAACATTTTTCACTGTGATGTGACCCTTGATGATTGCAGGAATGATTAGATAATAACACACACTAAATAATTGGGGTTTTTCTAATGCAGCTGGCAAATACTTAGACACTTATCTTTTATATCATGCAAGGGCTGCACCGACGTTACTCACTTAGCAATACTCAGGGGTGCGTGCGCTTGATGGATAAGCTACGGACGCGGAGTAACAACACCTCAACGCTCTACGATCCTATTACTCCGGGACCTACTATTTAAAGTGGATTCGAACCACTACAAACATCCATGCCACCGCCGACTCGAACCCGAAACCTGTGGTACCGAGCGCCAGAGCGGTAGCCACTCAGCCATCAGGTCCCTCACTAACTAATTGTAATTACACTTATTTTAACTTGAATTTAAACCGAGAAGAAAATTATTTATAAAAATGAAATATGAAAATTATATTTCCATAAACAAGATTAAATTGCCTTGTGTGTGTTTGAAACACATTATGACTAATTGCATCTCATTAAAATTTATCTACTACGAAATCCCCATGTCACCCTATTCACTAAAATTATCTCTCATTATCATATTTCCCACGAATACTGTACAGAGAAGATGGGGAAAAAATGACTCAAATGATGAAATTACGAAATTATTGGAATCTGCCCACATGAGAGAGTGAAAAAATGTCCTACTAATGATGTGAACAAGATGTTCATGGGAATAAAAAATACGATAGACTAAATTAATGAATTTACGTTTATTTTTTACTTGAATTTAAAATAGAAGAAACATTAAGAAACCTATGAAGAAACATGAAAATGAAACTTTTGCGAAGCAGAGGATTGTATTGTCTTGTGCATTTGGAACACATTATAGTAGTAAATTACATCTAATAAAAATACATTAATCATTCTATTTTGAATTTTTTTATCAATGTAAATTCTTGTGTCATTATATCTAACAGAATTGACTCATATCATCATATTCCCAGAGATCTGGAAAGAAAGGGGAAAAAAACCTCGCTTAAATGACGAATATAGAAATCGTTTGCAATCTGTCAGATGAGGATAAAAAATTACTAATGATGTGATCCTGATGATTGCAGGAATGATAAGATAATAACACACTAAATAATTGGATTTTTTTTTTCTAGTGCAGCTGGCAAATACTTAGACAGTTATCTTTTATGCCATGCAAGGGCTCCCACCGATGTTACTCACTTAGCACAACCCACGGGGTGCATGCAGCTTGAAAATAAGCTACGGACGCGGAGTAGCAATACCCTCGCAACGCTCTACAATCATGTTAGACCGGGACCTACAGTTTAAAGTGGGATTCTCAACACAAACATCCCCACCATACCACAAACATCCATGGCTCCGGCGAGTCTCGAACCCGAAACCTGGTGGTACCGAGCGCCACAGTGCTTGCCCCTCACTAAATAATTGCAATTACATTTATTTTTACTTGAATTAAATTTTTTTTTACTTTAGGGAATCTTGTTTAGGGAAATCCCTAAACAAGATTAAATTGCTGTGTTGTGTATAATTGGAACACATTATAATTAATTGCATCTCATTAAAATTTATCTGCTACGAAATGCTCATGTCAACCTATTCGCTAAAATTATCTCTCATCATCATATTCCCCACGAATACTGAAGAAGAGGGGGAAAAAAGGACTCAAATGACGAAATAATGAAATTATTGGAATCTGTCCAGATGAGGATAAAAAAAAATTATCTCTATGATGTGTCCCTGATGTGCAAGAATCATTAAATAATAACACACACTAAATAATTGTATTCATATTTATTTTCATTTGAATTTAAACTGAGAAGGAAATATATAAGTTATTTATAAAAAATTGAATATCAAAAAATTATACTTTTCTAAACAAGATTAAATTGCCATGTTGTGTATATTTGGAAATACATTATAATTAATTGCATATCCTCGTGTGTCACCCACCCTATTCACTAAAATTATGTCGTATTACCATATTCCCACGAATATTGTGAAGAAAAGAAGGGAAAAAAAGGACTCAAATGATGAAATAATGAAAATTATTGGAATCTGTCCAGGAGGAGAGAGTAAAAAAAAAAAAAAAAAAAAAAAAAAGAAATTCCCACTAATGATGTGACCATGATAATTGCCAAAGATGAATGAATGCAAAAACGTATGAATAATGTAGCCTACCTAGTAGTAGAAGAGACAAGAGCACAACACAGTTCTAACAAGCATGGCCGAGCAATCTTCCTAGGCACTTGTATAGTAATTGGGACCACTTGTTGTGGCGGATGTTGAAACGGTGGGTGTCTCCGTGGTGGGCTGTCTTGGCAAAACAAGAATTTTCTTCGTTCTGATGTGGCCTTCCACAAAATTCCACTCTCTTTTTATATTGCACATAAATTTGAAAGAGAGGGAGAGTTAATCATTGGTGATTACTGTTTTGCAGTAGGTAATTGCAAAATAAAGAAACATTAAAAATTGTGTATTTGTTTTGCATTGATTCCTTAATATGAATTTTAAACCATTCTGTATTCATGAAACAGATTGTGGGAGATATAATTACTACGTCTCCTTTCTTTCAATTCTCAATTAAGTACCAGTTTTATTATTTATAAAACTATCATTTAAAAATTCAAAATCACCTGCAGTGATTAATTACTTTTAAATGAATTAAATTTCCTATTTAGCAACTTAGGTGCTTTTTTCTTTTTTCTTCTTATTTTTAATTAAATTTCAAATGTAAAAAAAAAAAAAAAGCCCCATTTTTGACGAATCTAGAAAGAAATGTGACATGAAAAAAATTATATTTACGAAAATGGATTTAAGCACAAAATTGATAAAAAGAAAGTAATCAAGAAAAAATTGATAAAAGAAAGTTTTCAATAAACCACATTTTATTAAAAATAATACAGATAGTCTTTTATTATTACATCTTAAACTCCAAATAAACAAATTTGCTATATTTAATTATGTAATGGGCAGATTGGCCATCTAGATTGTAACTGGGTATGGTTGCTTTGAGATACTTGAAGCACAGGTTGGGGAACTCACAGCTTTATTTACACACGTACAAATACTATACACGTAATTACAGGCATGAAATATTTAACATATTTAAAGACACATAAGTATAGATTCGTGGAAGAACTCCATTTCTAAGCCGAAAATCCGATACTCAGCTACGCGCAGGGTGCAAGAAATACACTTCCTCTCCGGTTTGAGTCAGTAGGCCAACTGATGATTTCTCCTGAACGCTAAAGGGGCTTTCTTGAAAGTAGATTGGTGGAAGCATGGTTACAATTATAGTTTTTGAATAAAAAAATCAGTAAATTTTTAAATTAAATATATCATAATCGCGAAGTCCTTCTTTTAATGCAGCTGGAAAATAGACCGTGATCTTTGCCATAAAGGGCTGCACCGATGTTACTCACTTTGCATTACCGAGGGGGCCCGCGTGTAACTTGATGGTAAGCCACGGACGCGGAGTAGCAATGCCCCTGCAACGCTCTACGATCCTCTTAGGACCGGGACCTACGGTTTAAAGTGGATTCGAACCACTACAACACCCATGAGCAAAGCCGGGTTTTGAACCCGATACCTGTGGTACCGAACGCCAGAGCGCTAGCCATTCGGCCATCAGGCCCCATAATCGCGAAGTTAAGTCAGTATTTTTTATAATAATATATCAATCTTTTTTTTTTTTTTTTTTTTCACTGCTTTTCTTATTGCATATATTTCTTAACAATTTATGGGACTGTCCAGTTTTTAATGCTCGATCTTTAATAAGCTATTCTAAATGCTATAAATTTTACATCTACTTAAGATAAAGTCGGTTAAATTCAAGTATTAGTGAGACTAGAATTTAATCAATTTCTTCTATAACGTTATTTTTAATTATTAATTTCCTTTTTATTTGTCAAATGTTAATTAAATGATTGCTATGGAGACTGTAATGGTATGAATAGCAGGAAATTTACGGATTTTATTATTTTATTTTCATATAGCAGATTTAAAATATATGGAATACTCATAAAATTATTGGAACCATTTTGAACAAAAAATTTTAACTGTTAAATGGGACCACAAGTATTTCTTATTAACAAAAAGCGGTTTAATTTCATTTTAGTATTGGCTTAGCAAGAAAGTTATTTCGATTTTTCACAATGTATTTAAATGTTGAATAATTTTCTGGCAAACACGGTAGACACCATCTTAGAGTTTATCCTGAGGAAGAAAAAAGCAATTTGTGAGTTTAATTGTATAGTAGACCCTCTTTTATAACGCACTTCGGATATTTCAAATTTTATTGTTGTTCTTTTGGAGATAATATCACATAGTTTTTCGAAAGTTGCCTGTTATATCACGCTTACTTTAATAATAGGGACCATGGTATAGAAGGTATATTTGTTTCATATGGTTAGGAGAAATGTTGAATTTTTAAAGTTGAAGATTAAATATTGGTAAGAAACACAAAAAGCCAGTTCCAGTTCTTCAAAATGGCTCGACAGCCCCATTGTGGACCAAGGTTGTTTTCCCTCTGGCAGGTTCCGAAACAAGAGATGTTTTTTTACGGGGTAAGGTTGCTGTAGGGACCGGGACCTACAGTTAAAGTGGATTCGGAACCGCTACAAACATCCGTGGTACAGTCGGGACTCGAATCCGAACCTGTGGCACCGAACGCTTGTCACTTCGACCATTAGGCCATCAAAACCATTTTTGCCTACAAAAATATTTAAAAAAAAAAAAAAAAAAAATCAATAATATCGTACGAAACTGTGTTGGATGATGGTAAAGAAGGTTAGCTCTAGGCATCATTCTATTGTGCCCCCTTCCTATAGAATTGTATTAAAGGTATTGTAAACATTCCTCCTTATATGCTCAAAGGCTATAATTTCTGTTATTCATCTATATACACCTGAAATATTAGAAAATATTCGAGGTGAAAATCGAGTTCTACCTGAACAATGTACTAGCTACAACATAAAAAGAAGCATAATTTATTTATTGACATATAGAGTTGTTGTCTAAATCAATAAACATTTCTTTTTATGGATTATTCGTCACATGACACTAAAGAGGTCCAATAATTTATCGATTTTCGGTGTTCTGCTCCCCAAACATACAGGAACTATAATTATTTTTTTTTTGTTCCAGGTGTTCCTCACCAAATACGGGTACCTCCCCTCCCTCCGACCCCGCTTCGGGCAGCCTGAGGACTGAGAGTCAACTGCGAGAGGCCATCTCCACCATGCAGCTCTTCGGGGGCCTCGAACCCACGGGTCTCATAGACGAGGCCACCGTGGAACTGATGCGGCGCAGGCGTTGCGGCGTCTCCGATGTCATACCTGGCGGATCGTACAGGATGAAGCGGTACGCCATACAGGGGCAGAAGTGGCCCGGCACCAACCTGACTTGGAGGTGAGTGAGTGGTTTTGCATTCGGTTTCCTCACAGGTTGCAAAAATGTAATAATAATGATGTTATTACATTTGATATCTACACTCCGAAATTTTTGTTCTATAGTATCATGGTATAAAATATCTTTTTGTAAAAGGTTTTCAAAGTTTCAAATGCATACAGGACTAATAGTAACGTCAACAGTACCTTCTTAAAAAGCCTGTATTGCTATGATAATAATGATGTTTTTATCACCATTTATTACTAATGATGTCATTTTTTATTTGGGATTCACAATCATATACAAGTATATATCAATTAACTAACTCTCCTAGCACTACAGTTCATGTAAGACCATGGATGTAAGCCTTTTGGCAGAATCCGAAAGAGATGTTTACTTTTGTACTGGGTAGGGAGTTGCCAGTCCTATTCCCAATGCTCTACAGTCATATTAGACCGGGATCTACGGTTTAAAGTGGATTCCGATTCACGAACCACTAGAACATCCATGGCATGTGGCCGGGGGGCGCCATGGATGTTTGCCATTGTGTAGGAGGAAGCACGGTTTCGGCAAAAAATTAAAAATATAATTTAGGTAGAATTTTTCGTACATGCTAATCGATTAATAATGAAATTTTTTTATTAAATTAAAGGGACTTGCCATTTTTTTAATGCTTTTATCATAACTTTAAAGTCTTTATATAAAATAACTTGTTAAATATAACTAATTATTTGAAAAATCATTTTAAAGTAAAATAGTCATATTATATATAAGGCGGGCTTCTATAAAAGAAATGGTAGGTCATATGCCCTCTACTGTGGGTGTGACACGTTTCTGATCTTTTTGAAATAGTGTTTGTCATTTGATAACAGTATGTGTTTCCTTAATGCACTATTACATGATGAAAGACAACATGGAAAAGCATTCTTCTATTTTGAATAATAAAGAGGCTTTTGTACTTTTATGAACTGTATGAGCAATATTTAAGAACTATATGTTTTTTATTAATTTATATTATATTTTATATCACGACATTTTGTTACTTAAAAATTGATATTTTTGCGCTTTAATGTGAAAATACATTTGTTCAAAATTCGTTTTGTCAAATACACTTCACTGTCAAAAATCGCTGAAAGAATAAAAAAATGTAAATTAAGATTTGAACTGTCAAAATTATGTTTTATGATATTTTTTTTTTTATCAAGGTTCAAATTTATTAATTCGAATTTTGCTTTTAATAGCAAAGTAGATTTTAGACTAATTAAGAAAATTATTTCAGTTTAATTATATAAAATCACTTTTTTTTACTAATTTAATTAATTGGGCCTGAATGGGCGAGTGGCTTGCGCTCAAGCACTCGATACCACAAGTTTCGGGTTCGAGTCCCGCCGTGCCATGGATGTTTGTAGTGGTTCGGAATCCATTTTAAACCGTAGGTCCGTCTCATATGACTGTTGGGCATGGAACTGACAACCCTACCCTTAAATATAAAAAACATATCACGTCTCGAAATCTACCAGTAGGTAGACGGGCTTGGCCCATCATGGGCTGTTGTGCCAATGATGATGAATTTAATTAATTGATTTTTATAATTTGTATTTTATAAAAATCAATTTGTAATTTAATAATCATTTTCAGAATGAATAAAAATATTTGGCTACTTCGTACTTTATGAAAGAGGATTTATCGCTGTACTGTTTAAATATTAGTTTATTTGACTTCTCCTTTTGCATTATCTTCAAACTGTCTGAGTGATTTGAGCATTATCAGTACAAGAATGACTTTGTTGTTTGTTCTTTAAATATATCCTTGTTACTCAAGTCATACTGTTTTGTAATGCTTGTTAACAAGCGTTTGTTGTAAATATTTTTAAAGTGCGTAGTCATTTTTTCGATCTTTTTAAATGTTTACATTTATTTAATTTTAATGTTACTAATAATTTTTTATTTCATTATAAGCAACTACAAAAATCATTAACTTGTTTTTATATCACGTATTTTTGTCGCGAATAGGATTTGAGAATCTTATGACGCTTTAAATCTTAAATTTCGGTACAATTTATTTTGAATAAAACTATACTTTTAATCTCGTGTGCATATAATTACTTGTTTATCACCCTCCAACCAATAAATCCTTTTATTTGACACATAATCCTACTGTTAGTCCATCGAGTACCGGTCTATGAACAAACGCATTGACTCCACGCAAAGTTTTGTTTACCGTATCCGTTTCAACTAAGCGATTATACATTGTGTAATGTGACTGACTATACACACCCTTGCTTCCTTTTTATACATAAATACCCAGAATTCCTTTATTTGTGTGTTGTGGATCGGCATTTTCCGGACCCAACAAAAGAGACCTTCTTTGCGAGAAACTAAGATGTCGTTTGTTTGAAAAACGCAAGCAGTAACAAATAAAGTGGCAAAAATAATAACCGGGAGCATTTATCAAAGGGGGTACTTATTACTTTCGCGGTATGACGTCAATGAAGTTTTATTGGTACTGTCAGAAGAAAACTCGATTTGTCTTCTGATAATTATTTCATAGAAATATGGGAGGGATAAAAACATTTGCAGCGTCATTGTAGTTAAATGAGTATTGAAAAAACGTAATGACAAAAGGTTTGCTTTGTAGATGTGTGTGTCCACAAATAAAAGAAAAGGAATTTGACTTATATATTGTGTATTTAAAGTCTATGCACATATTGTAATATATCTGAATAAAAAGATTCATGTTCTTTTACATATAAAATTACTTGAAAATGGATGACGTAAATAATTGAAATACATCAAAGTTAAATACATTAAAATTGCTGTGAATAAAATAATTTTAATTTTTTTTTAATTCTACTTTCAGTAGCTTAAAGATTAAAAATTTTTGGACATTTTCTACTCTTTTTTATTTTATAAAATATTCACACGTTAAAAAAGTTACCATTGTTAAATTCGTCCTTGCAAAAAAGGACGAATTTAACAATGGTAAAGCTTGGATTTAACAAATGGTAAAGCTTTTTTATTTTATTTTTTAAGTTTTATATATTAAATAAAGTGTGCTGTGTTGTCTATGAGGCCTGGTTTCCACTAGTGCTCGATGCCATAGGTTCGAGTTCGAGAATGCTTTGATGTTTCTTGTGATTCGGAATGTACTTTAAAACGTAGGTCCGGTCTAATAAAAGTAAAGCGTTGGGCTTAAGGTTGTCAGCCTTATCCAGAAAAAATAAAAACATCTCTTGTCTCGAAATCTGCAAGCAGGCCGGCCTTGGCCCACCGAGAGGCTGTTGCGCCAATGATGATGATGATGATGATGTGTTGTCTATAGGCGTAGAACTCTGGCGTTGGGTGCCATAGGTTTCGGGGTCGAGTCCCGACGGTCCCATGGGTGTTTGTAGTGGTTCTGAATCTCTTTAAATGAAATGTAACTCCAAAAACGTAATACGATTTACGTTAAACGTAATGTAACTCCACGTAATTACAAAGCTAATATGATTGTAGAGCTCTGGGCACAGGCTGATAACCATAGCCTGTAAAAAGAAAACATCTCCTGTCTCGAAATCTGACAGTAGGCGGGCGGTTTTGGTTTACCATGGGCTGCAGTGCCAGGGAGTAGTTAGTGTTGTCTATAATTAAATTCAAAAGTAATAATAAAAAAAAAAAATTTTAAAGTCCCCTACTTTTTTTCACTATATTGCAGAAAGTCCTTTATAAATAATTTTTCATTCCTTTTTTAAGTTTATCTGGCGCCATCTATTGGTAGATATATGTAACTTAAATCTAAAAAAACTAAAACAATGAATTAAATCTAATTAATGAATTAACATTTGAAAAACTGTATTAGTGTCATCCACTACAAGCTAAAAAAAAATGTATTTGAACTTCAGTGGATGAATAAAAAAGTATTTTATGAACGATTGGAAATTGAAACGAGATATATAGGGAGAGTATGAGCTAATAGAAGGAATTGAAAAAAATAGAATGTTTTTGGTACACCAATTGAAGTTTTTAATTTTAGAAGAAAACTTTTCGTTTTAATTAAATAAAATGGATAAAATGATAATTTATTAGCAGTTTTTATTTAATTTGAACATTATATACATGAAATAATTATAAATAGTTTAATTTTTTGAAGATTTTTTTTTAAGACCGGGGGAAAAAAACGAAAGAAGATTTAAAAATTTTAATCTAAGAATTTTTCTATTTATTTTAACTGTAAAACTCTTAATTCTCGAATTCATTTCACAAATTTAGTCATATAAGCTTCTTCTTCAATGCCTCGACAGCCCCAGGGTGGGGACAAGGTCTTCTGACAGATTTGAAACATGAAATATTGTTTTATTTTTTAAGGGGTAGGGTTGTCAGCCCTACATTCAATACCTATATATGTGGATCTATGGTTTAAAGTGGATTCCGAACCACTGCAAACATCCATAGCACCTCCTGAACTCCAGTCCGAAACCTGTGGAGCCGAGCGCCAATCACCTGGCCACTTAGGCCCCCAGTTATATAAATATTTATTAAAAGATGAAGAATAGAATTATACGTATATTTTGCTACAAAAAGTAATATCGTAAAAGAATACGTAATTCTAGAAAAGTGAAAGCATTTTAAATTTTAAATACATTTAAATGAAAATGCATTTAAATTCTCCCACTTGAATGTTTTTGGTTTTCCAGAAACCCATTTAACTATTTAAAGTTAAGTATTTTAAATTCTAAGAAACGCATTCCCAAGAAAGAACGAGTTAACGTAGATAAATAATTCTAAGAAACCTTCACTATTCTGCTGCGCATCTTACGCGTCGATCATAATCTTTTAACTATTAACTGCGTAAATATTTTTCTCGGTGAATGTAACATGTGTTTGAGTTACGGCGATAACGCATAAAACAAACGTGCCTTTATAAGCAGCTTTGATTCATGAAAATGGTAAAAATAAAACAGATTTAATAATTTACTCTGCAATAACTATTACAAAATGAGGTTGCACTAGAGGTTTTAATACATTTTTGGCTAGATTACTTTTGACAGAACAGAGTCATTTTTCCATCCATTGTGCTTGTTACTTTAAATATTGCTTTTTCGCTTTTCATATTTTATGGATATCTAGGTTAATTAATTCTGTGTGTTATTTATCTCACGTTAAGGATTAGATTATTAGGAAATGTAGAACAATGTAGCTATGCAGATATGAATGTATTGCCCGATTGCATAAAATAAAATATTTTTTAGTTTGGATACATTTTTATTAGGAAAAAAAAAAAATGTCGGTGAAAGAGTACAAATTGTCGTTTGTCAAATTAATAGTTATCCGAAAAATTTATTCGGTATAACTATTTTTTTAAATTTTAAAACCTTTCTTGAAACAAACAAAACATATCTTTAAAAAAAAAAAGATCATAATCATATAAACTTTTTAATTTCGGTGAAAGTTTTAATTCAGTAAATTTCCAAAAAACTAATAAAAAAAGTTGCAGACTTAAGCAATCATATTACCTGATGACACTGGGCACAAAATAAGGCTTTTGTTTGATTAAGAAATAAATAATGATAATTTTATACTATACTTGAGAGTTGAGAGGAATTTGAGTTTGAGTTAGTTGATTGAGTTTGAAGAAACATACAATATTCAACACATTTAAAGACAGATAATTATAGATTCGTGGAAAAACTCTACTTCTAAGCCGAAATCCCGATATTAGGCTACGCACAGGGTGCGATAAATATATTCCCTCTTGGGAGGAGATACTATAAGCCAAACGTTTATCAGCGGGAGAGCTCGGGTGAGAAATCTCGACGACAATTAACCATTTCTTCTGAACACCACACGGGAAGCTCTTACCAGTGTGTAGGAGGAAGCACGGTTAGAAAGGAAAATTTCGAAATTTTCAATATCTCGTTAAATAAATAAGAATAATGCTAATTCCAGAGATATCGACAGGATTTAACAATGTATTGCCAATAGGTACAATTTATACTTATTTTGAAATAACAGTAAAACACTTTACATTACAAAACAAATAAGGTTAATATTTTGATATTCTTATACCTCATTTAAAGATAAAACTATCTCTGTTGCACATAAAATGCATTGACATCTGTAAAGTCGGAGGAAAACTTTTTTTAATAATTTACAATTATACTAATTCACATCTCTGCTTTTTTTTTTTTTCTTTCTGATTTCTTTTGAAATACACAAGCCATATAACGATTAAAAATAACAAAATAAATAAATAAATAAGAAAAAATAATCGTACACTTTGATTATTTTTATTATTAAAATTAGTATACATAACAGCAAAATATGATGATAAAATAAAAGTACTTACATCAATCTTTCCTAGAAAGTAGAAACAATGGTAAAAGTTAATAATCAAGTACGAGCGCGTGTATGACATGATAAGGTTAATTTTTTCAGGATGTGCTGACTGAAATAAGGATAAGACGTTGTAGGGAATCAAGTTTAGAAATTACATCAATAAAATGGTAAATTAAAAAAAAAAAAAAAAAAAAATTGTTTTTAAAAATGCCACTCGCTCTTTTTTATTTGTGTGTTAGCAGCATTTTTGAGATATTTTCTTTTAATAAAAATATTAAATCGTTAAATGAAAAAAAACATATAAATAAAATAAAACATAACAAAAATAAATTGATTAGAAACTCAACGATGAAGAGAAATTTACGATTTTATTGCGTTGCATTCATTACAAGTCCGGGTCGCTGGTTTTCTTTTTGTAAATGAAAAGTTTTCCTACTATTGATTCCAAAGGAAATACATTGATGAAAAATAGAATGAAAGGTTGAATTAAATGTTGAAAGATTTAATAAAATGTCCACGCAGGACAGACGTGGATGATTTGGAATACTAAATTCAACCATTTTACAAGTTCCTTCCGTTACTTCAAAATTTGTCAAAAACTAGTTTAGAAAATGAACATATCACAAATACTTTTTAAAAAAGAAATTTTAAGGAAAATAAACGACTTTTTAAATGAGGACGGAAGATATATTCATTGTTATCCAGTGTGTACCACAAAGGTCTGCTGTATCTGCAATTTGGCATCACAAAACTTACATACTTGAAGGCCCAATGAGAGAATTTAACGGATAAGGGGAAAATATCTTTCTGTCCTTTTCCTCTGGAAGTTAGACTTTCCGGCCTACAGATTTATCATACCTATCCTCGGAATAGACGTGAGAGTTTTTGTTTAACCTAGATTGTTGGGTTTCCTAACAGCCTTTCCTAATTCGTACCATCCACCAGGACGCTTTGGCAGTATCTTAAAGGAAATAAAATAAGTAATCGAATATGGATTTTTCCTATTCATATTAGTTATATTTCTTGCGGTATTATGTAAATACTACTGAATTTTTATAAGTTTAGTTTATAGTACAGATATCTTCAAGTATAACAGTATAAAGTACACAGGCCAAACACTAGCGATGAATGTTTTCAATGAATTGAACCGTTCTCAAAACAAACTGTTGCATCATCATGCATTTACGATCACACGGCATTTCGACCTCTCTTTCCTTGGAATCGAACGCAAACTAAACTTCCTTTTAATTTTCTTCCTTTTAATCTTCTAAACATTTTTTAAGTCGATATACGACAAAAGCTGTTCTAACAAAATCGTAATTTAAAAATCATTTCGACCGAGTCACATCGAAAATGTACATTTATGTGCAATTTTCTAGAAGTATATCTTATTTATAAATGAACCTAATGCTTTTCGTTTTTATTAAAAAAATGATTCAATCTTTAAAATTAAATTTATCATTTTTAATTTCATTTCATCATATTCAGTATGGGAATTAAAGGTGGTATACAATAAAAATAAGTTCTCTTCCAAATAAAATTATTTTCCCCTTTCAGATTCTTATCAATGTGTATTTATGTTAATCAACTAATGCGCATTTTGTTTTGATACAGTAAGGAACAACAGTCTTCTGCGGAGTTGAGTAAAAACTTCAAAAGTAAAATGGCATCAACGAACGAACAGATTTAATAATGAATGCTTACAAATCTATTAAACATTAATACAAAGTAATCTGAAACACCAGCAGTGAAATTGCTACAGAACTTTAATCATAGCTCTATAATCTCTCGACCTCTGGTGCCTTACGATCTCCACTAGAGGTCTCTGTCTCTATTTCATCCATGGTCACCTCGTTTACCTTGTTTGTCCTCCCTAACTCACTCTGCATTTCTTTTTGTTTCCTTTGTCTCCATTGTTTTTTTTTTTTTTTTTTACCAAAACAACACCCATAAAATTATGGGTGCTGTTTTTGTGGAACCGGGTTTTCGTTTCCTTGATCATTTTTTCGTATCCTTGACCACTTTCAATTCTCCTTTCCCCCCTTCAATTTCGTTCACAAGCTTTTTTTTTATACATAATTTATTTAAATTTATTCCAAATACTAATAATTATATAATTTTTCCCACTTGGTAGACAGCAACATCTAAACCAAGTCCATGAACCCGCGTTCTCATGGAAGGAGGGAAAGGGGGAGGGACTTATGTTGTGATAGAGCACCCGTAGGTAGAAGTCTGATTTGGCTCACTGAAGAAGGAGGGCAGTGCCTTCCAGGAGAACTTTTAGGGGGAACTACGCATTTCAGCATCGTATGGAAGAAAACTTTGCAAACTCCCACCAGGTAGTCCGTCTAACGAGGTAAGACGCTGAATGTCACAAATACCATTGAATCTTCTCGTGTTTTGAAACAGTGTTTACAACAAAACTGCCATTGGATTGAACATCCTAATGCTCATCTGCGGTGCATGTAACCACTGAGCCATGAGTTGGGCATTAAACAATTGTTATAAAAGATCATCTGGTGAATGCAAAGACAATTTTATTTCAAATTGGAAATGAGATTTCTCAAGAAAAATTTGTTTCGAATTCTATAGTTTTTTTTAAAAAAGATATGCTTTTTGTTCTTACACTAAATTCTAAATTTTATGAGTATTATTTTTTTTTTTTAAGTTTAACCCTGTATTAGTAATTTTATGAGTACTCTTCTTATAAAAGATTGTTGTAGAAGTTTATCTTTGACAGGATATTTCATAAGAAAAAAAGATAAATTATAAATTTATGAGTAACCTGTATATCAGCCCTGCCGATTATAATTATCATGTTCTTATTTTAAGATATTATTATTGCCTGTTTTCTTCTCTCCTTTGAGACACGTTCCTGTTGGGTTTTTCTCACTCAGAATTACCGGGGTAATTACATATAATCTCTGGATATTTATATCTGTGGATTTCATACAAATGTCACAAAATAAACTCTCAGAACAGCAGCCAAGAAATACAAGTCAATGTTATTCCAATAAAATAATAAGAAGAAGAATAACATCGCTTACATTTTTGAAATATACATATATGAAAAAAAATTTTTATGTAAAGTCTATTTAGAAAAAAATATTTACAAATTTTCTTTTCAGAAAGTATGTATCAAATTGCATATATTCATAAAAATACATCAGTATTTTGTCGGTTTTTAGTTTTATTTGAGATATTTTGAAATTGCTTTTTAGTAATATTTTGAAATTTTTTTTATTTTGTATAAAATAGGCTTTTTATAAAAGATTGTTATTTATAGTTCCAGGATATTTCATAAAAAATAACCTAGTGATTGTTGGATAATGAACATATTGAATGTTTGATAATCAACTTAATGATTGTTTGATAATGAATCTAGTGATTGTTTGATAATGTACTTACTAGTCATTGCTTTACCATTATAATTATGATAATGAATCATATTTTTGTTATTCTAATGCCGAAGAATTAAAAAACCTTGTTTCATTATAAAATTAATTAGTAATTCTACCAAATAATTTAAAGTAACATTAATTATTTCCGTTATTTTACGATTGTTTAATTGCTGGGAAAAAAATGCATCATTTAAAAAAAAAATTTCTTTTGGGTTAAGCAATCTGTTTAAATCACAGTTCATAAACTGAAGAACTAAATTTTTATTATATAAAACCCTTATTAGACCTATTTTGGTCTATGGCTCTGAGACTTGGACTTTGTCAAGATCTGATGAGGCCTATTTGGGTATATTTGAGCGTAAGATTTTAAGGGCTATTCTTGGTAGTGTTAGGCAAAGTGATTGCTAGAGAAGTGGTAAAACACAGAAATTTATAAATGCTATAAAGACCCAGATATTGTAAAATGTATTAAGATCAATAAATTAAATTGGGCTGCTCATATATTTAGAATGAATATTTTAAACTCCTGTAAAAGGCTCGTTTTTGGTAAAGTCAAAGGGACTAAGAGACAGAGGACGACCCAAGTTGCGATGGATAGACGCAGTTGAGAAAGATTTCGCTGTACTAGGTGTTAAGAATTGGAGGACCGTTGTCAACCAGAGGAATGCATGGAAATCTCTTCAAAGAAAAGCCTGGCCCACTCTGGGCTGTCGGGCTATTGATGAGGATGAATAAGCTGCTATGAATTAACATTTAAAATTTTAATTAATTATTGAAATTTATTTATTATTATTATTTTCTACCATTTTTTTTCATTAATATACACCTTTACTTTTTGACAATTTGTTTAGAAGTATCAGGACAAGTTGGTATCTCTTTATTTTTAATATTATTATCATGTATTCATTAAAATTGATAAATGTAATAATATTCTAAATTCATATATATATCGCAACTTCTATTAATGTGAATTCAAATACTGCATTTTATTATCACTTTTTTTTGGCTAAATTGTTTTTGGAGAAAATAAGTGTTTTTTTTTTTTTTCAATCTTTTTAATTTGCTTTAGAGATAATTTTTTTTTATTTTACTTAATCCTATATACCAGGATGGAAACGAATTTATCTATTCGCAATTGATTCAGATAAACTTCCCTTTCGGAAAAGCGGCTTCGGCTTTTATCCGAAAAGAAGCTATAATGAGACAGTAAATTTATAGGATAGGCCAGCTGCGGCGAAAAGAGAAAGCTAAAACCATCTGTATCAGCCGTTTCTCTCTTCTTCTTTTGGCATCTGAATTAGAAAGTGGAAAACCTCCGCTTGTTGATACAGGGTAGGTTGCCATTTTTAGAGTATTTCCGCTCACTTCGGTAGCAAAAGGCGCTAAATTGAACTTCATATTTATATCTTCCTTTTTTTTTTTTTTTCTAGTATAAATATAAATTCTCGTTGTTCACTATGTTGATGGATAATTTGTCACGGAATAATTATTGTTTATTGCAGCAAAAACTCGATTTTTTTTTTGCACTGTTTATGTCAGTTATAATGTGATTCTACAACTTCACAACTTTTAAAAAAAAATTAAGAATGATATATATGTAACTTTGTTGATGATGTTTGTAACTTCTTTTTTAAGGCTGTTTTATGTTAGTTCTCGCATTATTTTTTGTGATGTGAAAAATCTTTGCGCTATTAAAAAAAAAAGTTGTACATTAATTATTTTAAGCAATGAATATTAGATTAATGTTGTGGTTATTGCACTAAAGAGTAATCTAATATGAAAAGAATAAATATAATGCAAGTTTGGAATGGCCTGATGGTTTGAGCGACCACATTTTTATTTAAAGTTCAGTTCAACGACCCTGTATATCTACAGCGCTGAAAGTTTTTGTTTATTCCAGAAATGAACATGATAAATCCATAGTGTAACCGAGCTTCCTCCTACACACTGGCCAGAGCGCCTCCATGTGGAGTTCAGGAGAACTGCTCAGTAGGCCTCGAGACTCTCACCTGAGAAGTACAGCGAAACCTGGGCTCTCACTGAGAAACGTTTAGTTTATAGTCTCTTATCCCGAGAGGAAATATCGTTGGAGCATTAGTTGCCCTACAGGCACTCACCCGGAGAGGAAGTATATTTCGCGCACCCTGTGTGTAGCCGAGTTTCGGGTTTTCGGCTTAGAAGTGGAGTTCTTTCATGAATCTATATTTATCTGTCTTTAAATGTATTAAATAGTGTGTGTCTTTTAAAACTACTTGTGCGTGTGCCAATAAACCTGTGAGATATCCAACCTGTGCCTCAAGTATCTCAGCCCAACCGCTGCCAATTACAATCTGGTTACCCAATCTGCACATTACAAATAGGAGGAAAAGTTCTTCCATTATAGTCAAGAGAGGAAGAGTGGGAAAATATCTAGGTGTTGTCTTTTAATGTTGGTTCTAAATTTTGGAAATAATATTGATCCATTGAAATGGGGATTTCTTTATAAAATAATAAACAAGCTTCGAAGAATTCGTATGCTAAATACGTAAAATGTCCTCTCATCAGAAAAAAGTTTAAAAAATTTATTAAAATGTATCATTTTCAAATTCAGAGCGTAGTATACTTTAATGTTTAGTATGGATTGTTGATGATGTTGAAGATTATTGGAGCTCACTGGCCCCGTCAGAGTCTCATCTCCGGTGGTGACAAACATAAAGGAATGAAAACATTGTCAATGCCCAGAGAGTAAAGGAAATCGTGAGAATTGAAAAAGTCCAACACTTCAAAATTGAATTTAGGTAGGTTTAAACAGAATATTCCTAGGTCTTTTAAAATTAGAGTGCGGTTCATATTGTTCGATCTCTTGAATGGCCAGATGTTGGTGGTTGTCAATAATATTGAAGAATATTTCTGAAAGTTGTTTCCAGTACTTTTGAGAGGTAGCAGGGAGATAGCTCTTTTAATATCAGCGTTTCTCATGAACCAGTTGGCATTCGTTATTTGTTTAATGGTCATATTTTGTTGAGCTTCCAATATTTTAGTATTATAATCAGCAGCATAGACCCATACCGGGAAGCATAGGTGAAGAGAGGACGAAGCATAGAAGTGAAAATCAGAGTTTATTATGTCTACTCATGCTCCAGTTTCTTGCTATAAAGGGATAGAGTCTTCTAATGTTTCTTCTGTATTTTTGTTTGACATAGTTAAAATGAAAATTCCAATTTAGATGTTTACGAAGATAAATTTCAAGATATTTTGTTTCTGATTTCCAAAAAGATAAGTTGGTTTTTGAGGTAGATGGCTGGTTTTATATTTTTTGATTCTTGCTGAAGAAGACTGCTTCGGTTTTTTGTTAATGTTAAGAGTAATTTTCCGCTTGTCATACCAATTAGAAAAATCATTTAGGTGATTGTTTAATGCACAGGCAAGATATTTAGGGTTTTGTTTCGACAAAGAATGGCAGTATCATCAGCATAAATTGCTGTAATGGTATTGAATCTAGTAGGCATATAAGAAATGAAGATGGAGAAGAGCAGTGGTGAAATTTTCCCTCCTTGAGGTGTGCCATGTCTGTTGATGATATTTGCAGTCCTTTTGAATTTATTAAAAAGCACATTAATGCTAATTGAAAGGAAATACGTTGAACAACTTTTTCCGCGAAAAATGTTTGTAAATAAATAAATAAAACGAAAAACAATAATCGGCTGGACACCCATAAAATGATTTAATAATTTCTCAATTATTGTGTTTAAGTTTTAAATTTAAATAGAGGCTTTGAGTAATTTAAAAAACGTACATATTTTACAACAACTGTTATTTTTCAATTTAATATCTAATTAATGACCTGTTTAAAAACTACAGTTTCCTTTTGTGCAAAACTGATTCGTAGCTAATTTTTCAAGAATAATATAAATAAAAATAATAATAATAATAGAAGAAAAATATAAATAAAAATTATATATATTTATACACTATCTGAAGAAAGTGACGGACACCCCTCGAAAAGTAGAAAAGTCGACAATACAGCTGACTCATGCGCAATAACAAGTATCACATGTCAGCCATATCCTATAAATACTCTGTGGAGTCGACTAGAGGATTGTTTTTTGTCAAGATGCCGCCACGGGAAGAGTTGCCGAGTTCGAGAAAGGTGTGTTGGTTGGATTGCATCTTGCCAAGATGTCAATTAGGAGATATACCCGTCTCCGTAACTGCTGAAAATCAACTGTAGCACGTGTTGTGTGTCGCTACAAGACTGAGGGACACTGTCAGAACAAACCCCGAAGTGGACGACCCACAGTTCTCACCAGCATGGACCGGCGTGTGCTCGGCAGGGAGATTCGAAGTAACCGTCAAGCATCCATGGATAACATCGCTAATGAGTTTAGACAAGCCACAGGTGTGGCCGTTTCGACCAAGACTCTTCGTATCGAGGCCCATAAGTTTGGTTACACTGGACGTTCGGTGGCCCATAAGCCTTTGATTACGAAAACCAACAAGAAAGCGCTCCTTAGATGTGCCAAAGACCACCGTACTTGGACTCTGGATGACTGGAAATGCGTCCTTTGGAGTGACGAGTCACGATTTACCCTTTTCCGTTCCGATGGACGTGTTTGGGTATGGCGTTTACCAGGAGAACGCCTTTTGCCCGAGTGTGTCGTCCCAACTGTAAAGTTTGGTGGAGGAGGATTGATGGTATGGGCCTGTTTCTCCTGGTATGGGGGCTGGCCCACTGGTGAAGGTTGATGGTGCGATGAATGCCGATAGATGCTGTGATATTCTCAACAATCATGTCCTTCCTACCTTGTGGGCAACGTACGGTATGGATGATTGCTGGTATCAAGACGACAACGCAACATGCCATGTTGCAAGGGAGGACTCTTGATTGGTATGTGAACAACAACGTTAAACGCATGGAGTGGCCGGCGCAGAGCCCTGATCTTAACCCAATTGAATATCTCTGGGACGAATTGGACCGTCGGTTGAGGGCCTGCACCCCACTCCCCCAAAAGGCCTGAACTATGGAACTTCCTGTTAAACATTTGGAAGGAAATTCCTCTTTGCCACTATGGCTAATTTAGTGGAAAAGCATGCCCAGAAGGGTTGCAGCTGTGATCGCAGCCAAAGGAGGCCCTACCTCTTATTAATTTTAATAAATATGGGTTTATGTCGTTATAGTGCCGTGTCCCGTCACTTTCTTCCACATAGTGTATTATATTATATATAAAAATGGTCGTTAAAAAACCTCTCATGACAGAAATTAAAAAAAAAAAAAATTCAGATTTCATTGAAAATATCCAAAATTGCGAACCCAGATATTTTATGGTTTAAAAAAAACTCGATTTTCAGTTAAATTTTTAAAAATACTTCTTGTACATTAACGATATTAAACGTCTTGGTCCAAATCTTTAAATTTTTTTCTGCATTTTTTAACGTTTAGACATTAATTATAACATTACTGTTAACATTAACCATTCAACTATAGTGGGTTCGCCATTTATGGGAAGCCTGATAATTTTGAAAATGAAATAAGTATTATTCTGATATATATCTTTATATCAGATAATTTTTTTTTACTTTTAGTGATTCGTTAATTTGAAAGTATTCAGCGAAAATATCATTTTCAAATTATGTTAAAGACATTGTTATTTTTCAAGAAATATTAATTATTTTAGAGTATCTCTGTTATAACGAGGTAATTTTATTCTCACAACATGCTTAACAAAAAAAAAAGCAATATCATTTTAATAATAAATCCTCTTACTTTAAGAATTTATTCATACATTATTATTATTTCTCGTTGTAGCAACATTGAGCAATAAAAAAAATGAAAAAGAAAAGAAAAACTGCCTTGAAATTTCTGAAATTCGTTGTATGAGTCAGTAGCCATGAGAAAGAGATTTATTTTATCTTCTCACATCTTAAATGTACAACTTTTCAAGTCTCTCATCTCAAATTTCCTGTCAATTCACCGAAAAATCGCCTGTTATTCATTATTAGAGAAGGTTATTTCTAACCACGCTGAACAGATTCTCTATCGCTGCAGTGGATGTGGTGCGCAAACCTCACCCACATTGCAAGGATTTTGTATTTTTCCACAACTCTTATCTGTGATTGATTGTACATTTGGCATTGAAATTGGAGAGCTTTGCAATTGACATTAACAACGTTTGCAATGTTTTTATTTGTTAACAGAACTATTAACCGATTTAATTAAGTATGGAAGAATATCTTTTAACAGAAAGTTTTATGTTACAAAATTGTAAATATTTACATTACTTATATTATCATACAGTGTTTTAAAATTTTTTTAAGGTCATTTAAAAATTAAATCTATCGGGAAATATTATTAAGTACGCTTTTGATTAAAAATTATAATTTTATAAAATTAAAGGAAAACTTTAATTTTGAATAAAGGCAAAATCACAGAATAATTCTGGGGGTGGCATCAAAAATTCTTTTTACCAAAGTGCACCAATAAAAGGGTTGCGATTGTAAGTGAAGTGAATTACAAAAGTACAAGAAATACGGGCTACCACATTTGGAGACTTATTGCTCAGTTGGTGCCACTCAAAGTCTCCAAATCCCAACGGCGCGTATTTTGCAATTTGGCCTGAATAAAAATAATTATAATTTTTTAAAGATCAATTTCCATATTTATGATTTTTCTTGTATTAAAGAAATCTTTTATGATATTCTTAGTAAGGAAAAAGGTCTGTAAGATAAGTATAAACGTAATGATTTTTGATTTTCTTGATTTAACGGAAAATAGGGCCATTTAAATTAGTTAGCAATTTTAAAAGTCAAAGAAATGTTTTTAAATTTCAAATTATTGTTGTTGTTGCGACTCATCCTTAGTGTCTCGCAGCGCGGGCGGACGCCCCATGAGTAGTCTACTCATGGATGACGGGAAATGGGTGAAAAGCCATCACAATAGCTTCTGTTATGATGGAGCACCCGTAAATATAAGTCTGACTTTTCACCGGATCGCTGAAGGAGGATGGGAGTGCCTTCCGGGAATACTTTTAGTTGGAAATGCCTCTCATTTGCGTGTCGTATGAGAGAAAAACCGGAAAACTCCCACCAGGTAGTCTGACTAACGGGGCAAGATGCTGAACATCCCAACCGCCATGGGGTCTTCTCGTGTTTTGAGACAGTGTCTGCAACAAAGCCGCCAGGGACTGAACCTCAGGCCTAATGCTCACTAGCGACATGCGTTGCCACTGAGCCACGAGTCGGGAATTACCATTTAAATGTCTGCAATTGTACAAGCTAAAAATTGATATATTTAATTTTATAAAAATAAATTATTTTGCTTTTTATATTTTAAATAAATATTTTTTTTAAATTTTGAACAATATTGTTACTTACAATTAGACTCATTTTGAATAATTTTTAAGAAATAATTTCATTTTACAAAATTTTTTTTTTCCCCTTAAGAAAAGAATCATTTTAATCGTACACTTCTTTTATTTTAAGAATTAAAAGGCCTTTTTTAAAAACAAAGAACACAAATCCAATTTTTTTAAAAAAGAACTAAAAATAAAAATATAAAAAAAAATTTTTTTAAATTTGTTTCACAACTTTGATGCATATATTTTTTTTTTAATCAGAAATAAATTCGAAATAAAAACTAAAAAATAAAAATAACGAAATTGAAGGAAAAAAATTATATTACGATTAAATCTCCCAAGCCCGACTTGTGGCTCAGTGGTAACTCACGAACAATTAGGACTGAGATTCAATCTGCTGCAGGCGTTGTTTCGTCACTGTTTAAAAAAACGAGAAGATTCGAAGGCGTTTGTGATGTTTAGCATCTTGCCACATTAGTCGGACTACCTGGTGGGAGTTTTCCGGTTTTCTCCCATACGATACGCGAAAAAGGAGTAGTTTCCCCTAAAAGTCCTCCCGGAAGGCACTGCCCTCTTTCTTCAGCGACTCGGAGCCAAGCCAGTCTTCTACCTACGGGTGCTCCAACAGAAGCTGCCTCCTTTCCCCTCCATCCATGAATAGATTATTCACGGGGTGTCCGTCCTGCAGCTGCCGGACATTGAGGATGAGTCACAACAGCAACAACATTAAATTTAGCAATCTGAATAATTTTACCTCTACGCATTGAAGGCTTTCTTAATTATCTCTGATCTCACTAAAAAAAAAAAAGAATTCCGAATTGTATGAGTCATCATTCATTGACTCTTTTTATGTGTTTTTTCAACCCTGTCACGCCGGGTGTTATATTCATAAAAAAAAAACCCAAAACTTTTAAATGATGTCTTAATTATTTACTCCGCCCTAATCTTCTCACAGTTTTAATGCATATATTAAGTTTCCCTGAGATCTCCCCAGAGAAAAAATCAGATGGTAATAAAAAACAAAACATAAAAAAAGACTGCGATGCATGCGAGAAACATGTTTATTACAGGCCTTTGGCCTCCTAAACTGCTCCGTATGATTCTTTTTTTTGCAAAAAAAAAAAGATAGCAAGTCAGGAAGAAGAAGAAAAAAAAAAAAAAAAAAAAAAATGGTAGAGATTAGAAGGAACAGTGCTGTCTTTATGAAGGTTCTGCAGTATAAAATGTTTTCTGTGAAGGCGCCAGACGGGCGTTGAATCTACATAAATCTGTTGTCGCCGATGATGAAGAGGAGAGAAAGTGTCCGTTTTTGGACTCAATTTTTCGGGCTGATTGATTTGCAACTGCGATTGAGTATTGTTTGCCTGATTTCTGTCTTTATTGGAGAACACTAATTGTTCTTCTGATTTATTCTTTTTGAGGAACAATAGCGGTATTGAGGTTTGAGACAACAAATACACAAGCTGTACAAAAATCCTGCAACGATCTTAAGAGAACATTCTAATTAGTTAACTCTCCGAAACAAAATAAGCTAACAATAATAATAAATGTTAAAATAAATAATAAGTGTTGGACCATGGTCGTCCGCCTTCTCAGGAAGATTCCGAAACAGGAAGGGGGTTTTTATTTATTTTTTATTTATTTATTTTTAGGGGTAGGATTGCCAGCCCTACACCCAACGCTATACAGTGATATTAGACCGGCACCTACCGTTTAAAGTGGATTTCGAACCACTGCAAGCATCCATGGCACCGCCTGGACTTCGAGCCCGAGGCCTGTGGCACCCAGCTCCAGAGATCTAATCACTCGGTCACTAAGAAAACATTCAATCTTAATAGTTTGTTAAGTAATTGAAATTTTAATTATATTAATACTTGACAGACGTTTAAAATTTTGTTATGAAATTTCTGAAATACTTTGTAATTATTTATACATAATTCTTTTTTGATCAAGATATAACAAGACGCGATTATTAATATAATACATCTGTAATATAGTACATGTAATACATAGCAATTTCGGGGAAATTGATGTGGTTTGGTTTACAACGAAAATCTGATGATAGGTTTCTCAACATCTGTTGTCTGACTTAAGTAATAAGAACAAGTTTGAATCCACTGCCATCGAGCATTGCAGTAACTGCTTTCAGAAAAGAGAAAACTCGGTAGAGATTATGCCAGCTTGTGTGTACATCTCGAACCGACACGAGTTTTTTGTCTCTTAGGCATGCACATTGCTAGAAAATTAACCACGAAAATTCTTTATCAAGAAATTGTACTCTCCTTTCTGTCTTTGTGTTGTTATGTCTAATCCTTAGTGTCCTGCAGTGTTGAACGGACACCCCATCAGTAATATACTAATGGATGGAGGGAAAATGGGGGGGCAGTTTCTGTTGTGATGGAGCACCCATAGGTAGACGTCTGACTTAGGTCCCAGTCGCTGAAGAAGGAGGGCAGTGCATAATATAATCTTGTAATCTTCTATTCGTTAGCCACATCTGCTGAATAGTCATAGAATTTTTGACCGTAAAAGCAAACAAAGTAGATCGACTGATGCGTTAAGGTCTTAAATAATTTAATTTTTAAATTATATAGGACTCAGTTCATAGAGGCTTTTTAATTATTATGGTCATAGAGACTTCTTAATTATTAGAGACTTCTTTCAGTCTCTAATTAACTACAGAATAAAAGAAGATCCTGATCTACTCAAGATAGGGGTTCCAGTCGTAAAAGCACTAGAAACTGTTTTACCATCTCTTCTGCCACAGTTTAAATAACAATTCACTACGGATATCGTCTGTGCGAATTCTATTATTAAAAATTACTTCAAAGTTATTTATTTCAATTTAACAACACAATATAAAATATTCTTTCTAATTTTAGTTTGTAATTTACGAAATATGTTTCTCGTACTTTAATTTTTATATAGTCAAAAACTTCAAATAATTGTATACAATGAAATACAACTATACAAATTTCACTTATTTTAATGCTGTTAATATTTTTATTTTAAATATAAATAAGTATTAGAATTTGAAATAATTGAAAATAAATGAACTGAAATATAATTTTTCCGTCCTAGTTTAAAAATTACGATCTCTTTTTTAAAAGATTTTAAATATTAATTGTATAGAGTAAAAGATTTTTTTTTTTAATTTTAAATTATGCTTCTTATATAATTTCAATTATTTTTTTATAATTTTAATTGTTCTTTTTAAATCTAATTATGAGTAATAAATTTGTTATGTATATTATTAAGATGGAGGTAATCTTATTATTTAAATAATTTCTTTATTTCATATAAATCGCTGTATTAAATTTTATAAAAATAAGTTAAGAATATATTTTTTGGAAACTTTTATACAAATTGATATAGCTTACAGTTTCTATTTATACCAGATTTAATTTTTTTTTTACTGCTATTCTATTTTCATTAGTTTTATTTCGTTTAATATAGTGAATATAATTTTACGAATAAAAAATAAATAAAAATAAACAAAGTATTTTTAATTTAAAAATATATAATAGTTCATGAAACCAAAAATGTAGCTGAAATATATAATATTTTGCGAAATTCAGTTATGAAAAGTTTAGTTTGATTTTAATTCACCAGATGGCAGCATCACAATAAAAGCTTGCTAAAAAAGGCGAATTCAGTTCTTAACGTTCCTCGTCTTTTTTTTTTTTTTTAATTCGTTTTTTTTCTTCTATAATATGCAATTTGTTATTCTTTTTAAAATTTATTTCAAATATTTTTTTTTTTTCAAAATTTTTTTTTAGTAATTGTTATATTTCAAGAAAAAGAAAACATTTCAAATCGAATCTGTAATGTGTTATGGTAGATTTTGACTATTTCCCTAAAAATAATTATATTATTTTTTTTTTTAAATAATATAATTTTACTCATTTCAAATTATTCTTTATTTAAAAAAAGTAATAAATTATAAAAAATTATAAAAGTGTAATTTGGTGAAATATATTATAACATAAATTAAATAATTTTAAAATAATCTCATCACATTATAGTAACATATTCAAATTATTTTTTAAAAATTTTTTAAATGTAAAAACTCAACTACTAGTAATACTTTTGGTATATAAATAAAAATAATAATAACTTAAATAAAATAGTGTAATTATTGAAATATATTTATAATTAAATTTCTAAAAGTTATAAAATGTGCCCAGTTTTAAAATTTTACGTTATTTCTTGTTAAAAAAACAAAAATTCTTCATATTTAGAATCTGGCTATCGTTTACTTGCACTTTACATGGAAAAGCTCAAATTACCTAAAAATATAAAGAGTAAGTGCTTAAATATTGTTCAGCCATAAATTAAAATGAAGACAGGTTCAATGGTGACAAAAGATGAAATATAAAAATTATTTAAATGGATAATTACAAATTATTTCGCCCAAGTATTTACTTTTGATATTGAATAAATTATTATTAAATAAATTGTTTCCCAAAATTTAACTATATACAAGGAAACCAAACAAAAGAAATACTAGTGTAAATTTGTATTGAAATTTGAATTTAAAAATTTAGTCTAAATGGAAGATTTTAATTAGATTAGTCTAAATTGAAGATTTAAGTATTAGTAATGCTAATATTTAAGTCTTCAATTTAGTTTTTAGTAATATTTAACTGTATATATCATTACCAATCAATTATTCGCTTTTTTGAAATTAGTGCATTGATTTTTTTTTTGCTATAAAAAAAGACTCAATAATAATTCAAACAAATTTGTGATAAACATTGACAAAAAATTTCTTATAAATTTCGAAACAGACTTGATATCTCCACATATCTTTTGTAGCAGAAATTATAAAATTCTACTTTTAAATAAGAGTAGAAATAAACTTCTGAAGCAAATAATGAGTTTAAAGAAAACTTTAAATGGTAATTATTTTGATTAAAAAAGTATTGCATGTCGATGAAGTACTATATCATAAACTACTGCAACTAATTCATAAAATTACTTCACAATGAAGAATATTTTAAATTTTGAAATCATTAAAAAATGTGTTTACTTTGCTAAAAAAAAGTAAATACTTAATTTTTAATTAAGAATAATTTAATAATTAAATGCCATCTATGTAATAAGCAAACTATTTTTTTAACAGTTTAATTATAAAACGTGATACATTATCTGAAAATTCTTTCTTCTGTTACTGAGAAATATTTTTATAACGCATTAACCTGGGACAGTAGCCAAATGAAAAAGACTATAACCAATCCTTCGTAAAAGAAATCAGCATAAACCTGCTGATTTCCTTATTGCTGATTTAAAGTGATTTAGTTTTCGACAGGAAATACGTCCCAACTTCCTTCCCTTCCTCTGCGTCCCATAGTTTAAGAAAAACTGTTTTATTTATTTATTATTTTTGTATTTTGTTGTTGTATATTGCTGTGTTCCTCTTATGTAAATCACGAAACCGGGATAAATGGTAGGCAGCCATTGCCTTATGGGGATGTTCTAAAATCTTACAAGCATGTGATATTCAAATATATTACTATGATACAGAGATAATACGATTTTTTATATAAAATTACTTCTAAATATATATTAAATCCTGACATTATTATTTATTAAATGTCATTATTATGCCTTTTCTTATTGATCGAAAACCTTAATTTTTACAATTGCTTATTAAATTGTTTTATCATTAGTGAAAAATTGAAATGTGATATTACATTATTTTGATGTTCCAGATTTCAGTGATTTAATAGGTCTTTAAGCATTTGCTTCGTCCGATTCGTGACGTGTGTAGCTAATGAGCAGAAAGTGCGAGGTTAGAATCCCTCACTGCATTATTGTAGTCAGTGCTTTCAGAAACGAGGAGACTGGATGACGATTGTAACGATATATTGTAACGACGATTGTAACGTCTCACGTTAATATTCAGATGGGAGTTTTCCATGGGCACGCAAATGCGGGACAGTTGTGTCTAAAAGTCCTGCCCCCATCTTCCGTCTGTGGGTTGTTCGTCGGATACATAGAGTGGTATATCACCGAAACAAAACAAAAAAGTGATTAGTTCTGTTTTTGTAATAATCAATCATAAAAATTATTAGTCAAAAAGTTTTTATATACAGCGATTTTTATGTTTATATCCAAAATTCATTGTTCGCAAATATGTGTTGATTTGAAAAGGCTGGTGTATTATATTCTGTGGCAACATCTTTATCTGCTTTGCTTGGCTTAAATTTAAAATGTAACGTATTTTTATCAATAAATATTGTAGATGTATAAAAAAAAATTACTTTCACTTTCACATGAGAGTAGCACATTACTGACGAAGAACTTATTTTTCTAGTTTGCAATAAAATAAATAGAAAATATTGAATAATATTTTTTTCTAATATTTCAATTAATTTTTTTAAGCAAAAAGATGTATCATAATTTCTGTTTTAATCTTAAGGAAAATTTACTGAATATATATATATTTTTTTTTACATAAGGCGTTATAGTCGTAACCAGTCGCGGTATATGCATCTTTGGTTTCTATGCATTAATTTACAGTTGATGTATTTCTCAATTTATTACCATGGTATCAATATGTTGTCTCAATTTTTTCTATTTCTACTTTCAGTAACAACATCTTTATTATTTATTTTCCTTTTCACATGCCTATATGTCAAAATGTTTGCGTACAGTAGAATTTATATAGCTTATTGGCATAAAATTGTGACGACTGTAAGACCGCATATACTCCCTGTGGAAATTCATTACATTATATATGCACATTTGTAGAAAAGTGCCTGATGGCCAGTGACTGGCGCTTGGTGCCACAGGTTTCGGGTTCGAGCCACCGGCGATTCCATGGATGTTTGTAGGGGTTCGGAATCCACTTTAAACCATAATTCTGGTCTCTTATGTATGTAGAGTGTAGGGCTGACAACCCTACCCCTTAAAAGAAAACTCCTGTTTTGGAATCTGCCAGTAGGTAGATGGCCATAGTTCAACATGAACTGTAGCGCCAGGAAGTTTGTTAGCTATTTTACATATATAGAAAGAATATATATCATCGTCATTTATGTTGTGACATTCCAGGATCAACTACATCTTCCGAATTAGCCATTACTGGCACTTCTCACTCTCTTACCTAACTCTCTCTGTTTTTATTCACTATATAATAATTAATATTATATACATTAAATAAAGAATTTTACGAGTAATTGAATATGTTCTTTAGTATTTTGCAAAATCTTTATGGTGACGAAACACAGAAGTGATTTGGCAAATTTGTTTCTTATCGATTTTTTAATATTCATACTTGAAATTGTTTGCTTTTTGCTTGTTTTGCTGCATTTTTAATAACCACAGCTACTTTGTTGTGAAATTTCCTCAATGGCTAATTTACTGCAAGGGAGTGCATGCCAATAAAAATATGAGCTGATATTCTTGTGCTTGGATAATAAATAAATAATATAAATTTAAATCAATTTACTGAACTAGCGCCTTATTGGTAAAAAATCTTATATCTTAGTTTGCAAATAAATTAGAAGACACTTAATAAAATATTTATATAATTTATTTAATTTGTAACGGATTATTATACTAGAGTCGGATTATCTTCTATGTTTAAACCATTCATTAAAATATGCCGTTCAAAAATATCCATATAATATTTTAAAAATAAAATTAGCATATGCCTGTCTTATAACAATATTATCATGTCTAATTAATCCCGAGCGTATAAAAAGATTTATATGTATATGTAATAATTATATTCATATGTAATAATATATATATATTTATGAATACATTTAATATATCATTTCCAAATATTGTTTATGACTATGTTCCGTCTATTTTACCAATTAAAGATTAGTTTAACGTTTATTTTGCAAAAAGATTTAAAAGTTAAATACATGATTAAGAGCTTAATTCATCTTATATTAATTAGCTGAATTTGCTACAAGCCTATTTTATTATTTAATAAATATACTGATCTTTACTTTGCCATTTTGTAATCGACATTTACGTGAATGCAATTCAGATTTTCATTGGCTAAATTGGTAAAAATCAAATAATGATACGGCAATTTAGATTCCTATTGCTGTGTGTCTTTTTTACGCGTATTGATGTAATGGTAGTATTTTACTAAAACTTAGACATTTTTTCTGAAAATATCTAAGACTGTAGTGTGCTGGTTGGGTAACTAGATTGTTACTGGGTATGATTGGGCTGAGTTACTTGAGTTACAGGTTGTAGAACTCACAGCTTTATTGACACGCTCACAAACACCACAGACATACAATATTTAACATGTTTAAAGGCAGATAATCATAGATTCGTGGAAGGCTCCACTTCTAAGCCGAAAAACTGAAACTCAGGTGCGCGAAATATACTTCCACTCTGGGTGAGAGTCTGTAAGCCAACTGACCATTTCTGCTAAATGCCACATGAACGCTCTTGCTAGTGCGTAGGAGGAAGCATAGTTACAAGACTTGTTTTTACTATACATTCAATACAAAGTATTCTTCTATTAAATAGGAAAATTATTTCATTTTTAATTAAAATTTGTTTGCGAAAATTGCTTGTTAGAATTAATTTGTCAATTTAATAATATAATTGAAACAAGTACATGTATTGTGAACATTTAAAAATAGATAAAAATATTAAATAAATAATTATAACTCTGAAATCATTTATTAATTTCAGTTTATCACGTGTGAAATTACACATTTTATAATTTATTTGATTAATGGTACTTGAATATGTAATATTAATTGATGGTTAAATTAACTTTGATTCTTAGGCACTATTAATTTTGATTATGAAAAACCATAATCTTTTTACGTTGTTAATAAACTCAGACAATTCAAAATGAAATACAATATGCGACTTGGTATTGGCAAATACATATTTCATGTAAATTTTAAAAACACACATTAAAAACATGTGACAAATAAGTGTTTGTTTTATACAAAGTACATGAAATGAAAGTTTATCGTGGTGGGAAAGAGAGATTAATCTTTTTTCTTCCTCACCCCATTTTTTTTTTGAATGCTACGGAGCAATAACATCATTTATACAAGAGCGAATAAAGTACGATTATACATATGTATATGTATAAAAAGATGAAAGATGAACCAACGAATTCTCCGAATGTTTACACAAAAGAATAAAATCCCTTCTTTAATTTGTGAAAAGTCACATATATAAAAGCCGACAAAGAATTACAAAAAATTTGTATATTGACTAACTGATTTCCATTTAATAGAGTGAGAGAAAGAATAAACAAAAAGTTGAATCCTAAACACATTCGATAACTTCTTAATGTTAAGGTGGTTCGTCGTTCCAAAGGGACACAGCCCCTTACCATTTCCACGATAAGAACGCAGCTACCAGAAGGAATTTCGCAGGATGCTGCAGACGAAAACGGGCCTGGGATCGTCGTCCAGTGAAATCGAATCTGCCTCTATTCCTTCAGTACCACGCACGGGAAGGAAGGAAGGGGAGGGAACGAACGAACGAAAAATAAAAGTTTGGACTACCCATGAGTCACCGGATACTGAGATTGGGTTCTTGTGACCTCTCCACTTCCCCTACACCCTGCTTTGAGGTATTCTGGAAAAAAAAAAAAAAAAGATTCGGTTTCCTTCCATCTGCACTTGCAGATCGGTGGCCAAAGATCGCTCGCGATTTGGCGACTGTTTTTGTTTTCTCTTTTTCCTTGATTTTTCTCTGAAAGGGATTTTCTGTTCTTCAGCGTTTTCGTGATTTCTGTTTTGAGTCCAATTTGTTTTTAGATTTTTGAAAGATAAAATGCTATTTTTGAATTTGGGTGATATACAATATTTAAACTCATTACGGGATTTCGTAATGAAAGCTTTAAAATTAATAAAAGCTTTTAAAATTTTAAAATTTCTTAGTGTCACATTCACGTTCGACATAATACATAGCGAAAAGACTTTAATGGGCAGGAGTTAGGGTCCTCCAAGAAGATTACCTTGTATTTAAGGATGAAAGCCCATAAAATTCTCAACATGATGTATTTATATAACATCTAATAGACTCCACTTCTTCTTCATTGGCACAACAGACCCATGGTGGGCCAAGGCCGTATGCCTACTAGCAAATTTCGAGACTGGAGATGCTTCCTTTTTCTTTTTATCGGGGTAGGGTTGTTAGCCCAACGCTCTACAGCCATATTAGACTGGGACCTACGGTTTAAAGTGGATTCCAAACCACTATTAACATCCATGGTAGTGCCGAGACTCGAACTCGAAACCTGCAACACCGAACGCCATAATTAGACCTCACTAATTAATTTAATTATCTTGTTACCGGTTTTAACTTGAAAATTGAACTATGAACTTGAATTATTTTTAGAAATTATTAATTAGTAACTCTTATTAGAAATCATTAATTATTTTCTAAAGTTGTAATTTTTATTACAATTTATTATTTATAAAAGATTTTTAAAGGACTTTATTTATAATAAAGCTCATTTAGGAGGAAGGAGTCCTTATTTAGAAAGGATTTTCACTTATGAGCCCTCTTATAATAAAAATAGTTTTGAGCAATTAAGTCTTTTAAACTAAAGAACCGTGAATTTTCTTTTTTTTGTGCTATATATATATATATATATATATACCTCAGTTTAAAAATTATGTTTTCAAATAAGATTTATTAAGTATTTATTTATTTATTTTAATACTTATTGAAATAAAGTTTTTACTTCAATATTATTTTAAGCAACTAAAATAAAGTGACCATAAACGTTTTCTAATTTCTCTGCAGTTTGATCTTAGATTCTTGATTTTAGATCTAGTTTGATTAGTAGTAGATCTATTGATCTAGTTTTATCTTTGATTCTTAGATTTTTCAAATATTACGAAAGTGCCTAGTTTGGAGCATAATTTCTAATTCAAACAGTGAATGCTGCAATTAATCAGTCTATTTGCGACTAGAAAGTTTTTCACTATTGAAGAATTTTTGAACTAATTATAATGGCCTCAGGCACTAATAAATAATTAATATATTAAGATTAAGGATTTACCCACAGTTTGATTTTTAGTATAATTGTAAATTACTAAGTTTGATTTAGTGAACAATTGCAGAGATTTGAGAAAAGGCAATTAAAAATATTAACCATTTTACAAAATTTCATTTTCACAGATTATATCTTCAATAAGTAATGAGAATAAAACATTAATTTTAATTAAATCGAATTACGTATGTTTTCCTGAGAAACGATTGTTATTGAATAGTTTTATTTGTGCTTTGTTGTTGTTACAAACTACCATTATGCTAAACAAGACCGGTTTATTAAAGCAGCTTATGGGTTGGAAAATAAACCTTTAAAACGGTTTTCCCTGCAATATGGAAAAACTCAAGAGAAAGCAACATTACAAAGGAACTCATGCTTCTTGATCATTTAAGTAATGTAAAGATTTATATTTTAATAATTATTATAATTTTTAAAATATGATTATGTTTATGTTTCTATTAATATAGACTTTTTAAAAATTGCGCTTTCATTTGCAATCACCCTTCATAAGTTACAGTAATTGTATTTTAAATGGGATAACTAAAACTATTAAATAATTAAAATCTATTGCAAAACACATAAAAACAGAGTAGTAATGGTTTTTTTATGTAATAAAACTGATTTTATTTATTATTTTTTAATGATAACAGGAAATCAACAATTGATTGAAAAGATATCAGATAAACTGCATACAGAAAAACAAAACAAAAAAATAAATAAATGTTTTAGTTTAGAGAACATATTACTTATGTAGCACTGATTGTATTTAATTTTTTTTTAATTCAAGAATTTAGATTTCATTATTAATTTATAAACTATTTTTAATTAAGCAAAATATTAAATTAAAATGAATTATACTGGCTTTCACTTTTCTTTTCTTCAAATTTTAAAGGAACCAAGAAATAAATTTGTGTGATGATAAGTTTTAATATTGCTGCGATTTTTAATTTGCAATAATTTATGAAAATAAATATTGTAAAACCTAAAAATTTCATTATGTTTAAAACTTTCATGTATTGTAAAAATAATAAAATGTCTATCATCTATCTATACATATATATATATATATATACACACATTGGTAGGCCTCGTTATATACAGGCATTACAAGAAGGCATTGACTTCAGTAAGTACTTTTATGGTCAAATGCCCTACTTGTATAAGAGGAACCTTGAAAAACTTTCACCAATCAGCGTAACTAGATGGAAGATGCCGATACACATTGGCATATTTGTCATCGAATTTATTCGTTTCTGTATCGAATCTCTTCGTTTTTCACAGCAGTGAAAACCACAGGCAGATTCGATTTTATGCCCTTCTGCAGGCTTTCTGCTTATATTATCGCTGGGAAATGAGCTGGGCAAAAATTTATAACTGCCATTAACAAATTTCTTGTTATAACTATGAAACATTTTACAACCATGCATCGAAACATTGTCAAACAACACAGTACATGAATTTAAAACTAAACCTTTTGCTTTTATTACATTAATATTCTAACACAGCGAAATTTGTTGTTATACTTTCAAATAACTAAATTTATGATTATGGTGGATTTATATTTTAATTTATATTCTAAAGACTTTAATACTTAGCAAATTTTGCGTATATTTTTAAATTGCAACAATTTTTATTAAATTTTCTACAAATCATCCAGTTTCTATAATAACACTTTTGACTAATTAAAGCAACACAGCACAGATGCAATTTTATTGACTTGTTTTAATGAAAATAGTACTCAATATGAATTAAATTTTACATATGAATTAATTATTAAAATACAAACTAACTAACTCCCCTGGCACTACAGTCCATGACGGGCTATAGGCGTTTGCCTACTGGCACGTTTTGAAATAGGAGATGTTTTCTTTTTATGGGGTAGAGTTATGAGCCCTACTCTCTAAAGTTATATTAAATCAGGACCTACGGTTTAACGTTAATACCGAACCACTACAAACGTCTTTTGGTCTTTGATATCAAAGGCTTCAGGTTCGAATCCTGGAGGTGGCATGGATGTTTGTTTGTGGTTCGAAATCCACTTTAAACAGTAGTTTTCCGGACTAATTAGCCTAAAGTGTATAAAAAATTATCGTAGAGCGGAAAACCAAACTACACACATTGATGGCACCTCCGAGACTCGAGCCTGAAACCTGTAGCACCGAGCGCCAGTCACTCGGCCACCAAGCCCTAAAAATATATTGTAGAATTATTTAAAAATAATAACTACAATTCGTTATTTGCAAATTTTCATTTTTGTTCGAGTTCCATAATTTTTTTCCCAGCATTACTTTTTTGTTCATAAAATGGAGAATGACATTTGAAAATGTTTGCTTAGTAATTATTTCTGATAACAGAAATTTAAAAATAAATAAATAATTAAAAATGAGAAATATCCAGATTTTTGTGAATCTACCAAGTGTCAGGAGATTAGCACCATTTGGCGTTCGTAGTGACTCTCTGGTAACCCCTTACCATCCTGCAGAAAGTGAATGGGAGGCGGTTTTCGAGGTGTCGCGTTACAAGCAAGTAGTGGTTGCTGCGAATCAAAGATGTTTTTTTCACCCTCTGAAATAAGAAGGCTGTGTGAGTGCGAAGAAAAACAAGCCCCGGTCTCGAAATGAACTAGAACTCAAAAGGGATCTGTTATCCTTTCGATTGCTGTAAGTGTTTGGATCGAATGTCGCCTCTTTTGATAGAAAAACAAAAAATGTGTTATTTTTACATGTTGAAGAGATTGCTCACCATAGGCTGGCTCGCTGGTATTTCCAAACAGATCTTGTTTCTGGTGCATATTTAGCCCATGTACATGAACAACTCTAAAATGTTCACAAAATATATATTTAAGTGACTTATAACCTTTTTTTATATTTTTAAAGAATATTTTATATATAATGACTATATTAATATACAGAAATATTAAGTACAAAAATTAATTAAAGCAGGCATAATATTTCCAGGGGGCCCTGATGACCGAGTGACTAGCGCTCTGGCATAAGTTTCGGTGCCACAAGTTTCAGGTTTGAGTCCGCCGGCTGTCCTGGATATTTGCAGTGGTTCGAAATCCACTTTAAAACCGTAGGTCCCTGTCTAATATGACGGTAGAGCCTTGGACGTAGAGCTGACAACCCTATCTCGTAAAAAAGAAAAACCTCTCTTCTCAAAATCTGCCAGTAGGCAGACAGTCTTAACCCTGCTTGGGGCTGTTGCGTCACTGATGAGGATGAAAACAATAATAATAATCCCAACCACTACACTGGAATGTATGAAACATCAAAATCAGTATAAAAAATGAGTTTAATGAATGGAATTACTATCTTCACTGATTCAAGGTCTGCCTTACAAGCTCTTAATAAAGGTTTTCAAATATGATCTTGAACATTATATCTCTTTAATAAAAAATCCACTGCTTGCGCAGATTGTGCATCCTGCAATGGATCCCTGCTCATGTTGACTTGGAATTGAATGACATTGCAGATTCTTTTTATGAAGAATGCCAGAAGTCTGGATCAGACTTCATTCCTGCTTCCCTTGCAGATGCAAATGCTTTGGCAAAATCTAAACTTATAATTCCTTCTAGGATTAAAAATAAATACCAAATTAAAGAATTAAATGTTGACAGAAAAACAGCTGCTACTCACACAAGATTAAGGATGAAGCACCACAAAAATGTGGAAATGTCTGCTAATGGCGTTAAAAATATCAAAAATGGGGCAACTGGCCTGATGTCGAGCTTACCCCTCATCATGCCATTGATTGTCCAGCTGTTGCAGCCGCCATGCATTGTCTGGACCATACCTCGGAAGAGGATTTATACTCCGAGCTGGCAATCAACATAGCCAACATTATTCAGGATCGCCACGATATTTGATTTTCTTGTACTCTTAAAAGGAATACGACAATAACAACAACATAAAAAAAATGAGTCACTATAAATAATTTTCAAATGAAATTTTTAAAAAGAATTTTCGAATGGGTTTTTAAAGAATGTGTTTTCGTATTGGCATATTTTCATTGACAAAATAAATAAATTTTACTTTTTTTTTTTTTATCATTTTACACCTTCTGGCTAGATATAAATGTGTTTACAAAATTAATTTTTTTAAAATTTGACAGAAAATTTGATTTTTTTTTAAACTTAAACTGTTGTATTTTATTTAATACATAAGTTAAAGTTTAAAAAGTCTTTAGTAGAAAAATAAGTTTTAATATTTTTTTCCTCGTATGATATCATCAAGAATTAAGCATAAGCATAATAGAAAAATACACGATACTTTATAATAAATCAAATATTTATTAATACCAATAGGTGGAAAACATATGAAATATTAGAAAATTACTTTATTTCAGTTCAAATTAGTGCATTATTAACTCCAAAGTAGGAGGTGTATGTCTTGGATAAAGCATTTATGTTGAGAAACAATATCACTCAAAAATAAAAGTTACATAAATAATAATTCGAAAATAAAACTGCATCAGCTGATTCCAGTCAATCATAAAAATTCGACAATTAATAGTTTAGTATACAAATATTATTGTAGAAAAGTTAAATGAAGCAATTGTTACATATTGCAATGCATTAGAACTAGCAGATATGAGCTTTATTATCTGGCTTTATGAATATTACATTTTGCCTTGAAAATTTTTCTGGGAAAAATTGTAATGAATGTTAAAAATCAATATACACAGAAATTGAATACAAATCGATATACAGAGATATCTACAATTTGAAAATCTCAATCAGCTAAACATTCATATTATTAAAGCATATTGTTATGTAACATTGGCATTATCTTAACTTAATGATTATGAAAATTACAGTTTTTATTTAATTAAAAGTGAACTAAGTAGAATTATTTTGTAATATTTAATTCCGCTATAGATAAAAGTATATATCAATACAGATTAGAAAAAGTGACGCTCTCAGCGTCATAATTTTTTAAGTTATAACAAATTTTAACAGAATAATATTAAATTACTCACTGTCACTAACTACACTCATTGTAAAAGTTATACATATATAGTTATTTATCATATTTTCAGTAGTCAGTTATCATATTTTTTCAGTAGTTCATTTATCACATTTATTATATGAGAACATAGTATCATTACTTAAATTTATTAACGTTTGTAAAGAAATTAATTTTTTAAAACATAGCAGATATGAGGTTATAGCATATAAATTACAATATATATATATATATATATATATATCGTAAACTATATGTTGTTTTAAAAAAATTAATTTATATATGTATATACAAAAATTAATATATATATGTATATAAAAATTAATATATATATCTATACAAAAATTAATATTTATATATATTGTAAACTTTATGCTCTTTTACAAAAATTAATTTCTTTACAAACGATAATAATTTTAAGTAATGATAAGTTTTCATATAGTAAATTTGATAAATGAACTACTGAAAAATATAAGCGACTATTGAAAAAAATCCGATAAAAATAGGATAACTGACAACTGGAAAAATATGAGAAATGACTACTTAAAAGTGTAATAAAAACTCATAAACATTCAAGAATTATAAATTATAACATTAATATAATTTCACATCGGTCAAAACATTGCGAACAATAATTACAAACCTTTACTTGTAGTACGTATTTTGTTGGTATACTTTTCAATGCATACTGTTCATCTCTCTAAACTCGGAAGCCGAAAATGTTCAGTCTGTTTCTAAAATTTCCATCCTCATCAATCACTTGCCATAATCTATTAGATTTGGTTATCGAATATTCATTCTATTTAGCTTTCTTTCACACATTCAGTGCTTTGATTCTTAAATCCATATTGCTGTTTCAATCGTCCCAGTAAAGTTGCTCGCTTTTAATTTGCTTTGACAATCGAAAACATTTTCTTCTTTTTCGAAAAAAAAAAAAAATATTTTTTGAACATCAACCCATAATTTTTAGGATAAGGGCATTTCTCCTCCACGGTAAGAGAACACGTATTTGAAATCAGTTTTTTACATGATTTGGTGTAGTTTGTCACTCTACGGTCATTTTGTGCATACATTAGGCCAATTACACCGGGACTGTGGATTCCAAACCACTCACAATCATCCATTCCTCACCAGGATTCGAACCTAAAGCTTGTGGTACCAACGGCCAGAACGATAGTCAATTGGCCACCAGGCTGCCAGTTTTCTGTATGAAAATTTGGTAATGATTTATCTTTACGATATTTTATAATTTTAAAAACTTTGTTGAGTATATAGGAAAGGTCAGGCCTGTCTGATGTGTAGCGATTCAAGTTTCTAAACCTGGAAAGTTTCTTTACCTTGACGAGCATCCTGTATTGCGCTTTTGGTAACGTTGAATTTGCTAGATATTTGTCGTGGGAAACACTCTCAAGTAAATATGGCTGAAACGACAATATAAAGGGAAGTCAATATCAGTTGGTAAGAAAACAGTAATAACGCTTATTACTGAAAGAAAAAATAAGAATAATTTTATTAATGAGCGGATGCATCTTCTTAAATGTTATTTTATTTCAAAGAATGTATTGCTTTTGTTGTCATATTCCTCAAGGAAGGAGGGAAAGGGGGCAGTTTCTGGTGTGGTGGAGCACCCGTATATAGAAGTCTTATTTCTGTTCCGTGTCGTTGAAGGAGAAGGACAGTGCTTTCCGGGAGGACTTTTAAGGGGAACTACCCTGCATTTGCGTATCGAATGGTGAAAACCTGGAAAATTCCCACCAGTCTGAGTAACGAGGCAACATCTTGTCATTCAGTCTCCTCGTATTTTGAAACTGTGTCTACAACAAAGCCCCTAGTAGATTGAACCTCCGCCCTGATGCTGACCAGCGGCGCACGTTGCCACTGAGGTATTCGAAAAGAATGGTATTATTACGAAGATAATGAAATATCAGAATTATCAGTATGTAAACGATATATATATATATATATATATATTATAGTTTTCATTTACTTTATATTAAAAAAATTTGCTCATATAAATATATACACCTAAAGCAAGGATTGAATTCAATATATTTTTTATGATGTAAATACTTTCCAAGATTAACGAGCTTCTTAACCTTTGAAATTGAAACACTATTTTTGTATTAAGTGACATATGTGGTCCAGCCAAAAAGCCATATTTAGATTGACTTGTTTAGTCACTGCTGTTTTAATCTGATGACTGCAGAAGGAAACCGTGTAAAAATACTTCATGTTAGTGATTCAGCGAGAAAAAGAATTTTATTTTAATATTATAGCCTACTAATATTTTTGAGATGATAGAAATATTATAATTCTTTATTTAAATTTATTTAGTCTCTTTGCAGTTATTGATTATCATTTTTAAATAGCTATTGGCTATATAATGAGGACAACTACAAATTTAGACGCATGAGTATGAATGAGTTTTGGAGTACATGTAGGATTAATTAAATCGCAAATAAATCTTCATCCACATATAAAAAGTGTTAAAAATCATAATAATAGGCAGTTGCTAAAAAATATTAAAAATTAATATGAAATCAATAGAAAATGATTCACAATAAAATAGAAAGTTAACATTTGAAATAATTATGAAATTTAAAAATGAATCTGAAGAGGGAAATCTATTTATCGAAAATTACAGTTATTTAATTAAGTTGGATGAGAAAAAGAGGTAACTTTTATTATTTAGATTTATTTTATAATTCAATGGTGTTTTTTTTTTTTTTTTTTTTTTTTTTTTTTTTTTTTTTGCAAATTTTTAATTATTTTGAAAGAAACGAAAAAGTGTTAAATATGAAGGATATTTAAATCAAAAGCAACAATTTATGAATTCATTTTTGCGCATTTTTAAAAAATTTTTTAAATACATTGCTTTAAAATAAAATTATTATATCAATGCAACAATGTATAAAATAGTAATATAAATTTTCAGTAAAAATATTGAAAAAAACTACAAAAAGATAAGAAATTTAGTAATTTTAAATTTAAATGTCTACTGGCAATCATTTCTAAATATTATTAATATTAATATTAATTAATAGTCATATACTTATTAATACTCTCCAACACATACATAAATCGAAATTTAAAATTTAATATAAATAACTTGTCCATATATTTTGCTATTACTTTAAAAAAAAAAAAAAAAAAAAAAAGAAAAACTATTCACAAATTTTAATTTATTCTATTATTTCAAAAATGAACGCAAATTTTGAAATAAGAATACAGAAGAATCAGTTGAATAAAAACTGTGGATTACAATATTATTGCATATTCTCTGTAGTTTAAAGTTTGTAGTTTAGAGAACTCCGGATTACAATTTTTTCAGAAGAGAAATAAATTGCGTGAAAAAAGGGAGAAATTATAATATTATAAACCGATTATCATGATTTTAAACAATTTTATTTATGTAACATGTCTTTAAGATTTATTTTTGTATGATATCATAGAAAGTATTCGTATGATTATTAGCCCAAGTTAATAGGGACAAAAAATGCATCATGACTTCTGCTTAAATTTAAATTTTATGAAAAACTGAAAAATCGTAAAAAGTGCATTTGCTAAATCTATTTACATATACGCTTTGGGTTATAGAATTTATTTAGTAGAACATTTAAACTAAGACGAAAGAAAATCAAAAATTTTTACATACTATGTGTATGTTTAATTAGAATATTTTAAGGAGCTGAAAGTAAAAAGTGTTTTAAATTCGGTTTGTTGAACTAAATTAAAAACTAAAATATCATCTAAACCAGTCAAAATGTTGAGAAAGCAATTTACAGTAATCAGGATTAATTATTAAAGGTAATTCGTTCCAAAAGAAGTATATTAAATTCGAAATTGGAGGAATTAAAAATAAAAAGAATAATAACAATTAAAAAAAATGGAATAAAAGTAATTTGAAGTATAGAAAATTAGATAAAATCAGTCAATCCTGTTTTTAGATGAGAGAGAGATTTTGAATTAATTAACTTATTTTAAATGTAGAAGCATAATACTCATTATTTCTTTTTTATTTAAAACTTAATTTGTTTATTTAATTTACCGTTACTTTTAAACATCTCAATTTTTGTAAGTCAATAATATTTTAAGGATAATAAATACATATTTTAAAAAATCAATGTATTTTTCTAAGTGAAATCTTTTATTTGAAGAAAATATCACTTCTCTTCCAAAGCTTAATTGAATTTTAGTTAAATTGACTTTTTCAATTGAATGTACTTTTTCCACTACATTTTTTACTTAGAAACAAACTTATTTAAAATTATTTTATTTTATTTATAATTTAATGCTTACGGAAATGTGCTAATATTAACTTCTGTACATATTTAATTTTATATATTGTGTCTTAAAATAAACATAATCATTTTTGTTTTAATATATAATAGATGTTACCAAACTGTGAAATTTTTATGATTAAATTGGAGAATTAGCTCTTATTTATAATTATGATCCCATGATATATTTTATTTGCAGTAATAGTGTTTCATTTGAATGTTATACGCTATTCCTTATATTGATAGATTTTTTTCAGAAGAGAAATAAATTGCGTGAAAAAAGGGAGAAATTATAAACCGATTATCATGATTTTAAACAATTTTATTTATGTAACATGTCTTTAAGATTTATAGATATGATTTCTTTAAGATAGAGATTGATAGATTTTTCAGAAGAGAAATAAATTGCGTGAAAAAAAGGGAGAAATTATAATATTATAAACCGATTATCATGATTTTAAACAATTTTATTTATGTAACATGTCTTTAAGATTTATTTTTGTATGATATCATAGAAAGTATTCGTATGATTATTAGCCCAAGTTAATAGGGACAAAAATACATCATGACTTCTGCTTAAATTTAAATTTTATGAAAAACTGAAAAATCTTAAAAGTGCATTTGCTAAATCTATTTACATATACGCTTTGGGTTATAGAATTTATTTAGAAGAACATTTAAACTAAGACGAAAGAAAATCATTGATTATATATTGCATTGATTGTGCGTACATATAATATAGAATAACTACATTAATAGAACCATATAATCGTGATGAATAAGGGCGCCGATAGAAAACTTTATTGGTGAGAGAAATTAAAACATACATCATTATTTTCTTCTCGGAATATTCTAATGATGTAAATGTAAAAAATATTATTACTGATCTCACTTTGACTAACTTTTAAAATTTAATTTCATTTTAATAATAACAATAATTAAAATATAGAAAATCGTAATTTTTTTTCAATACATTACTGTAAATCTATGGGTAACCACAGATCTTCTCTGCCCTATTCTATTGATGTTTTTGACAGAGAATGGAAGATACGGATTAGTGGTTCAAAATGCATATCTGTACACCTACTTAAGATGAGAAACTGTTATTAAATTATCGTATGTACCGAAACATGTAATTATTATTATGTAAATTACCGTATTATGTGTATTACCGTATGTAAAAGAAAGCAATCACATAAACTTAAAAGTTAATCATTTAATTTCAAGAAAAGAGTATAATATATATATATAGAAAGAGAGTGAGGGAAGAAATGATCAATTCACTAGACGATTTCTGAAGTAAAGTAAGGCTTTTATTTAATTAAAAATAAATAATAATTTTTTTTCGAGATTTTCAACTACACATCCCAGAAAAAAATATAGCAGATTCAGTGAAAAATGATCACACTGACTGTATAAGTTTTTTTATTATACTGGAACATGCATATATATATATATATATATATATATATATATATATTATTACATCAGTTTAACTGTGTATTGGAAACAGCAGTAACTAACTAATATTTAATTTCTCTCTATAATAGTCGAACATTTAATGTTATAGATCAGCAGTTGGATGGGTGTTTTACCTTTCAGAAAATTTATTTCTGAAGAATATTGTGATATCAGACAAAGATTTAAAAACCTTTAAAAAATTTTTGGTTGGGAATTAGAACTTCATGGAAATCAAAGAAGAAAAAAAAAAAAAAAAAAAGAAATGCAGGTAATGCAGAAAAAAAGAAAAGCTGGTAAAATAAATGAAATGCAGGTAAATAAAAATGCAGAAGAAATGCAAGTAAAATAAATAAAATAAAATAAATGCAGGTGAAGTAAATGCATTTCTAATCGACTTAAAGTAAATTATTTTTCACTTTTAAGAAATATGACATGTATCACCAATTTTGAGGACTGTGTAATAATTTGAGCAACAATTCAATCTGTAAATTACTTCTCATGTAATGAAATAATTATATATATAAAGTAACAATTTAAAATGTGCAACGTTAGTTAATTTTTGAAATAATTAAGGTAGTTAAGTTTTTACCTGTTGCTTCCCATCCCATTTTCAATTCGTTCACGTGCTTCTTTAGCGGGACGCTGCCAACAGTTTAAAACCAACTGTGTTAGATCATGCTCATGACAACTACCGTGTCGATGCATGATATTTTATTATGCATTAATTTATGATAACAGGTACAATGAATGCTCATTACAAGAACTTAGTCAAATTACAATGCATTATTGTATTTTGGGTGTTGTTCTAATACATGCAATATCTTTTACTTAATAAAACTATAACATGTTATTTTCTATTGATTCTCCAATTGGTTTAAAATAGTAGCACTTTAATCTCACACAGTGACGCCTCTATTCCTTTGAGGCCATTTATTAGTGGGAATCGCATCCTATAGTGTTAAAAACACGTGTTATATGTATTTTTAGCTTATACCACCGAGTACAACTAGTGTCTGTTACTTGTTGGTGCCTTGTACTGGGTGAAACTACAATGCGTCATTGAATTCTTCGGTTCATTGTTTAAAAGTATCGGATGGAGGATATCCACCTAGCCTGGTGCACACTCTATAATGTCCATAGTCTGCAATAGTATCAGTTTCCCCTTATGTCGCAATTCTTATCATCCTTCTTGCAGAAGCAGGAAAAGGAATATAAATTGATTATCGGAACCCCGTTCTTCCGCTCATTAGCACATAATACGAACCGGAAGTGTACTAGTCACGTGGACACCCTCTCCCAAGGCTGTTTCCTTCTTAAAAAGGGTGCTCTGGAATCGCCGCTCATTCCGCAAGAAGGAACAGCAGCACCTCATGAGCTGCTACGCTCATGAGCTGATTTTTGGTCAAATGTCATTGATTAAAAATCCCGAAATGAACGCCCGCTCAAAGGTACTTCCCCTTTTTTTTGTTAAAAAGTATGACTGTACAGTGTTTCGTATTAATTTAATGTTATACAAGACGTTTTTGATAACTATACATAAGCTTTTCTGTTAAAAAAAAGTTATGTATATATATAATTGATGTTACATAAACTATTTAATTCAAATTCCAGAAACATGATGCTTTAGATTGTATGAAGTTTGATAATTCATGCGTAGAGTGTTTTTCAAGATGTTATATTTATGGTTTGTAACTAGCTATTGTTAATAATCTTTATTATTGCAAATAAGAGCTCATCTAAGATTATTGTATTCTAATTTGTTAAAATTAGTCAGAATAATATAGTTATTCTGACTTATTTATTTATAATGTAATAAATTGCTCTATTTATTGGATAATTAAATTTTACAATATAGTTATTCAAATATTAATTTATTGTAAGTAATTTTAATTCTGTAGCCACGAATAGTTTTAATGTTGAAATTTATTTACATTAAAACTATACATTACACTTACATTTAATTACATTTTTACACTAAATTTACATTTTTAAATTGATTATTTTATATCTACTTTTATGAAATGAGAATTTTTTAAATAAATTAGATTTTAATTTAATTCTAACCAAAAATAATATAATCTTTCTATAAGTATTTCTATAAAAGAAAAAGGTAATTGATTTAATTTTTAATTACCTTATTGCAGTGTTCTAATATATTCTAATGAATTCTTATGTAAAATAAAACATATAAAAAAAATACTGAAACAAATGTTTATGTTAACTTAATAGACAACTGTCAACTCTCTTTAGACAGATTTTTAAGTAGATGATTAATTGAAAATGTTTACTGATCATTAAAAATTTATTGATGCTAATTATTTATTAACTTCTAGATTATTTTGACCTTTAATAATTATTAATAATTTCTTTTATTTCAATTAAATATTTTTAAAGGATTGTATTTTTATTGAAATTTTTTCCTTCTTCAATTGTGTCATTGTTTTATCGATTATTTTTTCTGAATAAATAAACATTTCATATTTTTATCAAATATAAACGGACGCTTTTATTGTATTAATATATCTCTAAAAATTATATTTTTTTATCAAATATAAGCACATTCGTAAAAATTTATATAAAATAAACCTTTTTAGTGCATTGAATATATAAATCTGTCTTAATATGACGACAAATTATAATCGCACAGTCTTTATTTTCATTTTATATTTATTTGTTTTGGTAGTATAAAAAGTATAATTCTTCAGTATATTTTAATTTCGATATAATTGTTCAAATCTTAATATGTCATGAGTAATTTTAATTCTCTCGGAACGAAAAGTTTTAATGTTTGAAATTAGTTAACATTTTATGTTTACTTTATGAAGAGAGTTTGCAGGAATATCGACAACATAATTAAAATATTATTTAAAAAAAATTTATGTTTTAAATTTATGAACTTTTTAAAAAGAATTTGCTGATTCAATGAAAAGATTGAAACTTTAATACAATAGAAAGTTAAAAATACAACATATTGATGCATTAGTACGAGGACGTTTTGGTGTAAAAATCACAATGACTTTTCCACGAAGTTCGTGTGGGCAAGCCAACACCTTGCACACAATAACCAAGAAAATATGTGACAAAAATTTCATTCAAATTCATTGTTTTTCATCAAGACACGAGGAGTGCTAAATATGGAAGAAAATGCTTATTTTTATAGAGTTGGTTTCCATTTATTTCATAATATTTATTTCATATATTTTTTTTTTTTTAGAATTTTTCTATATTTGTGTTCAATTTCCGAATGTTTGACTTGATGTTGTGTACTTCTTATTATGAGTATTACAGTAATATTGTTTTTTGCCCATATTTGAGACAATAAGTTTTAGTGTGCTGAATGTTTAAGACTCTTTATTTGTAAATTAAAGAAGTTAGAGAGTATTTATAGTAATTTTGTGTAAGCCTGATATAGCAGCTGTTTAGGGCATTGAAGGTTGGACTTTGCAGTTGGCTCTTCTAAATTTTAATGTAGGACGTCTAGGTTTCTTAACGTGTTTTTCGAATTTGTTCGATTTTTGTAGGCGAGCGCAAACATGGTTTCTATTGAGCTGTTTTTTAATATCCATGATTACGCATTTTAATATAATATCTAGAAATAATCACAGCAATTTTTAAAGTGTAACTTGTTGTTGGCAATCTCCGTAAAGTACGTTTTGAATTCTTGAAAGCACTTGCCAATGGCTGATGCCTTTAGTAGCCGTCAGAATTGTCAAACTTGTTATTAAGGGAAGAAATGAATGAATCAGAAATATGATAGAAAGCGTTGCTGCATCTTAAGCTAGCACGTTATTGGCACAGGTTCAAATCCCTTAGTGTGTAATAAATTCAAAGAAATTGGCCAAGAAATAATTTTTCTAATTTTTACTTTTTAAATTAACTAGAGCTGAATGATGTTGTATACTTTAATTTTTTTATTAAAATTTTGAAACCTCAAAAAAAAAAAAAAAAAAAAAAAAAATTACTACATGATTTAAAAAAAAAAAAAAAAAATTTAAATTAACATACGATGTGTGCGGGTTACGGTCTCTGTATTTCTGTAATAAAAAATAAATAGAGTTAAAAAAAAAAAAAAAAAAAAAGATGTGCTGTCTATTTAAATAAAATATAAAATTCTAACATTTTTATATGGAATTAACAAATATCTGCATTCAAGGCACACATAGCTAAATAAATGTCAGTCATTATTATTACGATTTAAGTTCTATTTTGTAAGTATGGACTTAATGCAATTTAACATTAAAAATTAACTAAATCCAAGTGCTCCAGAGATAAATGTATAGACAAATCCACGTGATCCAAAGGTAAATGTATCGATAAATCCACGTGACCCAGAACTAAATATATCGATAAATCTACGTGCTTCAGAGGTAAATTCATCGATAAATCCACGTGATCCAAAGGTAAATGTATCGATAAATCCACGTGATCCAGAGCTAAATGTATCGATAAATCCACGTGATCCAGAGCTAAATATATCGATAAATCTACATAATCCAGAGCTAAATGTATCGATAAATCTACGTGCTTCAGAGCTAAATGTATCGATAAATCCACGTGCTCCAGAACTAAATGTATCGATAAATCCACGTGCTCCAGAGATAAATGTATCGATAAATCCACATGGATTTAGAAAAAAAATTGTTTTACTATTGCAATATAAACTACCATGCATTTCTATCCTTTCAAAGGGGGCTCATACTTGAATGATATAAGAAATAATGCTTTCGCACTTTCGTTCTCAGGGCAGCCACCCTTTTTGCAAAATGAGTCATTCCCTTTCTTTCTTGTTTTTTACATCTCGTGTTTTCCGAAGTCGGGGGAGTGGATGAGAGGAGCCAGAAGCCGAAACCTTACAGGGGCAGGCAGGGTGAGAGAAAGTGTGGGTTGAAGGAACTCCTGCTCTTGACCCCTCCTCCTGACCTTAAGCTCCCAAACATATGCGCCCCCCGCCGCATGAGATTCGCCTGGTGATCTTAGCTCTCTGTGCTGAACATAAATTGAAACAAACATCTCCGTTATCGTTGGCCATGTGCTCTCGCGAGTCATGAGTTAATGCTGTCTGTGATTTCATTGTTGCCAAAAAAAAAAAAAAAAACTGTTTTGAACGTATGAATTTGCTAATGTCACCCTGGAAAGATTTTATCTGGTTAATGGTTTTTAAATAGAGAAATTAATTTCTGTGCTTTAAAAAAAAAAAAAAATTTCTAAAATTACAAAACTTTATTATACTTAATGCTGCTAGTTTATCGACAAATATTTATAAAAACCACAATCAAACACATCAATCCTTTCTATATGTGGTTAATATACATGCTATAAATTTCGAATGGAATGTTTTACCACAAACTGATGATTAAACAAAGAGAGTATATACTCTACATGTACTATTTTACTGCTGCATTTTGTCGTTTAAACTTTACTATGACAATTTCATTATCAAGTATAAATTCAATAAGCATTCTTATAAATTAAGCCTTTTAATTTAAAAAAATTCTTGTTGTAAGAAATTCTTAACCGTGAAGTCTTTCTTATTTTAATGCACCGTTAAAAAATTTTTAGATATTTTTTATGGTCTTTTGGAAAAAGAATATTCTTATGAGTATTCTTTTTATTTTATTTTTTTATTCTTATATTTCGCCATTTGAATTTTTCCTTTGCAAAAGATTTTATTTTTAATATGCAAGCCTAGGCCGTATTACTATAAAAAAATGCGTTTTTAAACATAAATGATTTTTTTTTTTTTGTATAAGCTGCTTTTGTATTTTCAGGCCTTAAACATTTTTGTTGAAGTTTGATTGATTCTTGTTTATGTTTTTAAATTTAAGTAAAAGATAATAAATAAATCTTGGTTTTATTTTGTTCATTTTGAGTTGGAAGTTTTTTATACTAAACATTTGCAACAGTTCCTGCTGAGAAATTGAAGATGCTACTTGGAAGATTTCTGCAAGCTGCTGTCTTATATTCCCTCGATTCGTTCCTCGCTCAGTTGGGCTGTGATCTTGTTAATAATACATCACAACCTCCTTGAGTGAGGGAGGACGACGGAATGAATCTACAACTGCAGGCCATGTCAACCAGTCATGCTGGAATTACAGTACTTAAGAAGATTCAGCGACTAACTCAAGCTTCTCAGCCAGAAAAAAAAAAAAAAGAACCAAATTATCCAACTCGTCCAAATTACAACCACGCCGAGATATTTCTTATAATTGCCAAAGAAAATTACGATAATTTTTCTTGGAAATTAAGTTCTTCCGCATAACCGTAAGGATTTAAACAGAAGGTTTACTTATATGTTTTTATAATGATATGAGTTTTGGTTCTAAATTTTTTTTTTTTTATTTCCTCCGACTTGTAGAGAATGTATACTCTACATGCACTATTTTTACTGATGATTAAATAAAGAGAGTGTATACTCTACATGCATTATCTGTACTGATGATTAAACAAAGAGAGTGTATGTATACTCTACATGTGCACTATTTTTACTGGTGATTAATTAAAGAGAGAGTGTATACTCTATATGCACTATTTTTAATGGTGATTAATTAAAGAGAGTGTATTCCCTACATGCACTATCTTTACTGATGATTAAACAAAGAGAGTGTATACTCTATATGCATACGATAAGCGAAGACAGAACCAGTAATTTTTTTATTACCATCCAAAGAGTTGCCGGAACTTCACAAGATATCTTTGTTTCTTTTCTTTTATACTTGTTTGATGCCAAGCAAATACGAATTTGCATTTATGACGTCAATTACTTTTTTTTTTTTTTATGCTGTTAACTCTTCACCACGGTTGGTTGCATTGAAATCGGATGCTCTTCCTTGAAAGAATATACAAAGGGGCTTTTTATCGAATAGAATAATTTTGCCCTACTACTATTCTTTCATAATCAGGCCACAAAGCAGGCCTACCAAACCGTATGTATTGTAAGAGGTTTTAAGTTTACGGATTCATGAATAAATCACTCGCAAATCATATTGATAATCACATTTAAAAAGTCTCAACTCTTGCTGATAAAACGGAAAACACTGATGAGCTCATATCTGACTGAATCTACATATCTGAATAGCTTATTTAAAATAATTATGCTTTTTACTAATTGTTAGTATTTAAAAAGATACATAAACTTGAATAAAATTATTTTATTTCTTTTAAATTATAAATTTTCGTAGTGTTATTTTTATAATATAACTACAATTAAAAAATTAAACTAACATCAAAGATTAGAAATAATTGTTAACGGCATATAAGTAAAATATTCCTTACAAGGATACATATATGTGAAAAATATTTAAGAAGTAAAAATTTAATTAAATGAATAAAGAAACACCATCGCTCAAATGGAACGACGTCATTCCAAAGTGCATCCACTAAACGCTGAAAAAAAAAGCACACAAAAATCAGCGTCGAATCAGATCATTCGTGGTTAAGATTGCTGCAACAACCTCTGAGTTTTTGCATCTTACTTTTACTTGCGAATAATAAAAATTACGATCTGTGGAAACCTTCCCACGTCGCTCCACCCAACACACAAAGTAACTCATCTAATTGAGACATGTTGGCTAACAATGATGTATTCATTTTGCCTTTACCGTTAAAAAGTTAAACTGACATCAAAGATTGGAAAAGATTATTAATAGCAGATTAGTAAAATATTCCTTACAAGGATACATATATGTGAAAAATATTTAAGAAGTAAAAATTTAATTAAGTGAATAAAGAAGCGTCATCGTTCAAATGGAACGACGTCATTCCAAAGTGCATCCACTAAACGCTGAAAGAAAAGCAAAAAAAATCAGCGTCGAATCAGATCATTCGTGGTTAAGATTGCTGCAACCAACCTCTGAGTTTTTGCATGTTACTTTTACTTGCGAATGAATAATAAAAATTACGATCTGTGGAAACCTTCCCACCCAATGCAGGACACACAAAGTAAGTCATCTAATTGAGACATGTTGGCCAACAATGATGTATTCATTTTGCCTTTCAGCGTTAAGAGTCGAGACTCGGAGGCAGACATCCGCATGGTGCGTTCTCAGTTGCGCAAGGCGTTCCAAGTGTGGAGCGCCGCCTCTGCCCTCACGTTCCAGGAGGTTCAAGGACACTCGGCCGACATACTGGTGTCTTTCTTGAAAGGACAGCATGGAGATGGATATCCCTTCGACGGAGAAGGCGCTGTCCTGGCCCATGCCTTCTTCCCGGGAGAAGGGATAGGAGGGGATGCCCACTTTGATGCGGATGAGAGGTGGTTGTCCTCGCAACCAGAAGATGAAGATGAGGGTACTTCTATAACTCATCAATTTTTATTTTTAAATTTTCGTAAATTCTTCTTTTGGCTTTAACTATCATTATCTTCTATTTTTAGTATTGTGGCAAAGTGTATACTTCTCATTCCATTTAAAATTTATTATTAAAACTCAAAAGATCAAATAAAAATTAAGATTATGCAAAAATTAAAATAGAGAATAGCATAGGTGCCGACTTTCAAACCTGTAGATTCTTCCAAGAATTGCAGTCTGTCTATTGTTAGGGAACATTAATTTTAAAATGGGGAAAAACAGTAGGGAAATGTGAGGAACAATTGGAAAAAAAAATTCAATGGGGGAGCGGGGATATAGGCATTTATTAATTGAAAATATTTCTGTTGCCTGTACTAATTATAAAGAGTTAACATACAAATTTAAAAATAATTACCAAAATGATTATTAACTATTTATATGTAAAAATTTGTAATAAAATAATATAGCTGAATATTAAGATATAATTGGAATTAAGGGGAAAAAGTAGGAATTTTTCATTCAGTTTTATAAAATTAGAAGAATTTGATTTCTTATTAAAAAATATTTTTTAAAAAATTGGAAGCCTTCTAGTAATATTGCATGACAAAGTATTAAAATACTAAGGAAGAGGGAAAAGTCTATTCAGATGAGTGAGGTAGATTTGGAGCTATTGACACTTTATCATTAATGACACATTATGTAAAATGTTTGTGACTGAAAAACCATTTCAACATTCAAATTATTAGATATAAGCTATCAGATATATCTAAAAATGAATTCTCTTATACTGGGAAGTTAAAAAGTGTATTTAATGATTTAAATTTAAGATCTTTTCAGCACAGTTTAAAAACAATCCGGTTGGTTTCATTACAGTAGTTATGCGAAGCAGACACTGGAAAAAATATCTAATTAATTATCATTTTTTCAAGTTCCTATGAATCATTAGTTTATTTTTGAATATTTATTTCTATATAAGAAAATAAATAAATATTTTTTAGTCGCAACTTGTTATAATGAGACTCTAATACTTTAATTACAGGAGTCAATCTGTTTGCTGTAGCTGCTCATGAAATTGGTCATTCATTGGGGCTGTCTCACTCCTCGACACCGGGCTCGCTTATGTTTCCATATTACCAAGCTATGGGCGAATATTTCACTTTGCCCAAAGATGATGCAGATGGCATTCGACATCTTTATGGTATACCTTTTTTAATGTATTTTACTTTATTTAAACAACACATATGTATTGCTGTTTGAATCCAATACCACAAAAAATTATTTTTAAAGTATAACATATCTAAAACATTTTACCCTGAAAATATTTATGCTCTTATGTATTTGGCCCATAAATTTTGATCTTTGAACAGTTTATTGACAACTTTACACAAGAACCACTAGATTGACATGCTAATAACTGGTATTATAACAATTTAGAACAAACCTTTGTAAGAGATATATCTTCTCCAAGAAAAAAAAAAGAAAATTTTTCAGCCTACAAATTTATTATGCTTATCCTATGATAAATATTTCAATTTTACTTCCAACTCAGACTTCAAACACAGTGCTACAATTTATAAACTTAGTATGCAAACTACCAAATCGCTTTGAGTCCTGTTATATTTAGTACATTATAACTTTTTGATGTTCTAGACATAGATTGCTTACGAATCTAAGTGGTTATATTAATAATAAACAATACAGTATTTATACAGTTCATTTTGAGTTTTACTTAAAATAATTTCCTATATCTCAGTTCTGATTATAGTAATGATTAGATTAGTTATTATAAACAATCTTGTAATCTTTTTTTGAGTTAGTGGTAAAAATTTATTTTTTTAAATTGCACTGTCTAAGAATTCTTTCTTTCCAACTGTAATAATTGGGTTGATTTACTATCATACTGAGCAATATTTCCATTTCTTATATATATAAAGATAAACAATTCTGCGATATGTTTTTTTAAAGTTGATTCTTGTTTTCTAATATGGAAACTTTTGTTAATTTTACCTTTCCGTGGCATATGAATGATCCAAATAATAATCAAATGATCCATTTTTCTTCTATACAATTTATATATTTTTTAATGCATAATATGTTAATTTTTTAAATATTATTTTGGGATCAAAAACCTTATTAAGTTTGAAAACATTACTTTAATTTAAGATCTCATACAAAAATAGAGCTTTATAGGCTAGAGGAAAGTAAAGAAAGACATTATCCGACACAAATCATCAAGGATTACAGATATGAAATTATGGGGCATTAAAATAAGGCTTTTATCAGCAATAATAATATTTTAATCATTTTCAATTCATACAGAAGCATTAATTTTTACAATGTTCTTATCTGTGCAATTGACTTCTAAATAATTTTCAATTATAACTTTTAGGTATTCTTTTAAATTAGTTAAGTTATATATATTTTTATGTAAATCCATAAACAAATTATATGCATTCAATACAATTAAAATCCGATTCGGATAACATATTGTGAATTTAAAATACCGTTAATTTTCACAAAATATTAATGCATCTCTGTAATTTATTTGTTCTAATACATCTTGAAAATCTCTCTTTATTAAGTTGAAATAATTTTCATTAATAGGTTACAAAGACCCTGATAGTCAACCAACGATGCCACCTATCATCCATATGACCACTCCTCAAACTTCCGCCACCAAGAAGGATAGGCTTATTACAAAGCCAACAACCTCAAAACCTCTTAAAACTACCAGAGTTCCAATCACACCTGCACCTGAAATACCTGATATATGCAATACTTCAATTGATGCGATATCAGTAATTAGAAGAGAAGTTTTCATTTTTAAAGGAAAAGTAAGAACAAAATTTAATAATAACTAAATTAAAATTCTGAGTTATCATTGTTGTTAGAGATAAATAGAAATTTTAAATTAAAATTATCTCAGATTAATATTTAATTAAAATATATTTTCAAATTTTTTTCATGTATTAATTTTTTAAAATTGTGATAAAATATCAATCCTATTCTTTTTTATCTACATACATTTAACAAATAATATTTTTGTTTTAAATATTAAAGCATAATATTTAGTCAAATTACAACTCTGATAAAATATTTTCTTAATATTAATTTAGTAAAACATTTATTTAAAGAATATTTTTGTAATGAATGAAAATTTATTCGAAGAATATTTTTAATAAAAAAATATATTGAATATTATATAAAAAAAAAAAATAGTTTTTTTGTTCATAATTTATATCATATGAATTAAAAAAAAAATTTATTGCATTCTATACAAAATACTATACTATAAATGGAATTTTAATTTGATTATAACAAATTATTATGTTAATAAAATATATATAAAAATTTAAAAGATTTTAAATATGTCAAAGAGGTTTCTTTTGTATTAAATGGATCAAAAACATTTTTAAACTTTAAAATATTGCTATATACATTTTTTAAACAACAACATTATTTAAAACAACATATAAAATATGTTGTTTTAAAATGCATTCAATTTTCAAGTTAAAAAACGCTACTGTTTATTAAAAAGATGTGTTTATTACTTATTTCAGTATTTTTGATGATGCTAATAGGACTTGAAAGAATATGCATTTTATATATATATACATGCAGATTTCATATTAAAAAGAATATCTATTGTTATTCCAGTATTTTTGGAGAATGGATGTTAATAGAACTTTAAAAGCTGGTTATCCTGTTCCAATTGAGCGATTCTGGCATGCTTTGCCTCCCGAAATAGAAAACGTTGATGCTCTCTATGAACGACCAATTGATACGAAAATAGTGTTTTTCACTGGTAAGTCACAATGCAGCCAATAGAAAGGGAATGATTTTGCTTATTATCTGATAAGGAAATCTTAGTTTTTTTTTTCCTTACAGAATAAAAAAGAGATTTATATTATAAATAAAGTTTTAAGATTTTCATGGATATTTGTAATTGAGCTGAAGTTTATTGTTACACTTAAAGATAAAACTTTGACAGGAATTTTCATTTACTAAAGTGAGGGCTCTTAAATTTTTTTTCCCCATTTAAATAAAAGTTACGAACCCCCAGCAAAATAGAACAAACACGTAGACTCTTCTCATAATAATTTTCAAAAATTCAACAATAAACAAAAAATATGATCCTTTTTACTTACATATGCTTTTCATAGAACACATTAAATACATTATAAAGTATTAGTTACCTTTGTTAAAAACTCCTGTAATGTATTTAATTTACATGAAAAATCTCCTTAAATTAAAATTTTGCTGGGATACTAATTTATTGAAATAGAAATCCTGTACTATGTAATAATTTAGATAAATTAGTTTACGAATTTTTTTTAAAAGCTTAGTTAATAGTGATGTAGTAGTAGTTGATTTGCTAATAGCGAATCATAGTTCTCTATAATTGTAGCAAAAACAAGATAGTAGATTTTAAAATTGCATACCTTATAAAAAAAAATATCATCATCATTAAGAAATATGAATTCCAAGTTAAAATAATTGAAAAGATAATCTGTTTTTAAAAAAAATGTTTGAAATATATCTTTAACAAACAATAATTCACCATATTATAGGCAAGAAATTTTGGTTGTTCTCTGCCAATCAACTTGAGCCTGGTTATCCTCGTCCATTGACAGATCTCGGATTGCCAGAACACTTGACACACATTGATGCTGCAATGGTTTGGGGTCATAATGGGAAAACATACTTTTTCAGTGGCAAAGAGTATTGGAAATTTGATGAAAATGAAGGAAGAGTTGATTTAGATTATCCTAGAAACATTAATTCATGGAGAGGAGTGCCCACCAACATAGATGCAGCTTTTCAGTGGACCGATGGTAAATTTCTGAATTTTAACTGGCTATTATAATTTTCCTAAATACGTACTACTGAGTGGCATACTATCATAGATGATTTCTTAGATACAGAAGTACTTTGAATATATATACACTCAAGAGCCAAAACATTATGACCACCTGTCAATAACCAGTTGGTCCACCTTTGGCGCTCAACACAGCTTCAACCCGCCTTGGCATGGATTAATACCACCACTTAATACCAGTTAAATACCACTTCCACCTGATCATGTGCCTTCCACATCATGCAGGCGAGTTCATTGCAAAATGTAGGGGTGGTCATAATGTCTTGGCTCTTGAGTGTAAATATAAATATATATTAGAGCTCAAATTTATACTATACTTAATTATATCTAGAAACTAAATTTGAAAACAAAAATGGATATTTCAGATAAAAAGAAAATATAAAAATAAATAAAATCTTACCCATTCCCTCCAACAGTATTCCAATCTGTTGGATCAAATAAGCTGATTAGAAAAAAAGCAAATACATATTTACTTAAGTATGCAAAATTGTTAAAATATACTGCAACTTTTGTGATTATCTTTTTTAATAATTTTGTTCTATTTCTCTCACTACATTTCCTTAATATATTGGATGTTTAAATAAAGGACTGAGATAATTTAGGTTAAAAAAAAAAAAAAATCCTAAAATAAATATCACTATTCAAATATTTTATTCATTTTTCTCTTTCTCTGTATATATATGTACAACAAGTATTATATGTGCCTACTTACAAGTTATCAAACAGCAGAAACATGCCAGTAAAAATACATTAGCAATTGAAATTTCGGGATACAATTTATATAATTCTTTCTAAAATGTGCAGCCAAATTCGTTTGTAACACATTTCAAAAAGGAACATTTTTTAAGTGAATTAATCCTATAGAAATAATGTATTTAAAAATTTAAAATACTGAATAATTAAATTTTTTGATAGAAAAATTAATATTATTTGAGGGAGGTCAGGTCAAATTTGTATATATATTTTTTTAATATAAAGGCATTATTGAAAAAGACAATATTCATTTCTCACTTTGTATAGCTGTCTAGACTGCCAATAATTTATTTAATAAAACTTATACTTCATTGGCACCCATATATACAATATAAAAAAAAAAAGCAAAAATATGTCAGAGATAAATTTGTGCATAGACATCAATTTAAAAGTTGTGCATTATTAAGACTTCTAGATCATTTAAATGATTATGCTCACATTTGCAAATTGTTTTAAAAATTTTCTTTAAAATAACCTTCAAGAAAAATACACAAATTAGGATATATGAAATAAAATATACTTTTTTCCACACACTTTTATATACAACTAATGTCAAATAATTCATTTCTATGTTGAATAATTTATTAAGAATTCCATTCACTTAAATTGATAATTCTTTCTTTTCAGGAAATACCTATTTCTTCAAGGGAACTAAATTTTGGAAATTTATGGATATTAAAATGAAAATCCAAAATAAAAATCCATTTGATATTGGAGGATTTTGGTTCAAATGTCCAAGTAAAAGTATGGAAGTGCCACAGCCTATAACAACATCAAAATCACCCACTATCAAATTGAATGTGCCAAATAACAGTACAGTTCAAAGAGTGTCCCAGTTGTATTGGATTCTTTTAATAAGCTTTTATTTATACAACATAAAATATCTATATACTTAAAAAAAGTTATTCAAATTTATTATTTAATGAAGATAGTAAAAAACTGCACATTTAAATTTGAAACACTATCACACAGAGATTGTGAAAATATTTATTAATAATTTACATAATATTTTAAAATATGTGTGTAAGTTTTTTAATTAGTTATACTATTTATTTCTGTAAATTCTATTTATCGTATTAAATTATACATGTGATAAAAATATAATTAATAATTACATGAAATGTATAATAGCTATTAATTTCACATATATTCAAGTTTCTTAAAAAAATGTTGAATGAAATAATACTTGAAAATAATTAACATTCAAAAATAATTTTTAAACTTTTCAAATCTAAAACAATACAGTTTGAAATGTGTCTACTGAAAATTTAGTAGACACATATAAAGTATTAAATAAATCTTTGATTACCTCTAAAAAATAAAAATTTTCGATTACATCAAAAAATTAAATAATCTGCTAATCACTTATATTATGCAATTAATATATTAATAATTATATATATATAATTAATTCCTCACTGTATAAAGTAGAATAAGGCTTCTCACAGAACAATGCAGCAATCATATATATATAATTTTAAATATTGTTAATCCTAAATGATATTGAAGTAAATGTATTTCAATAATATGGAGTACTTTTTTATTTATGAAAGGGTTACTTTTCTAATTTTATTTAACAGGTTTTTCCACCCTTTTCTTTAGATGAAATGCTAGATTAGGATAAAAAAAAAACCCCATAAAAATATTATTAACTTTTATTTGCAAAAAAAGTATAGATAAATGGATAGTAAAGATTCCAAACTTAAGAAGGTTTTTTTTTTAATTAACATTTTTAGTTATTTAAATAATATAACTAAGCATTTAATTATTTATGTGTTAATCCATAAATATTCTGTATTTGTCTGATTAAATAAACTTTTTTAAAAAATTCTGAAATTGTTCTTTTTTTGTAATATATAAATAATAAAATAGAATGATTAGCGAGGAAAACATTCAATGTGTTCTGTTATAAAAGAAATTTAAATCTTATTTACATATATCAATATAAACATTTTAAATAAAATAACAAAACAAAATGTTTTTTACGATTGTGTTTAATTGAATGATAAAAGCAATATGTTTACAAAAAATCAAAATTTTCAAAAATACATTGACATTAACATAAATAAAAAGTTTTATTGAACTTGAAATGAAAATAATAATAAATGCTTTTCATTTCCTTCTTAGTAATAAAAGTATATAAAACCTAAGTTAAATTTATTAAAAAATGAAATTTTTAATAAAATATAGAAAACAGAAAATAATATTCTCATATAATTTTTTTTTTTTAAAATTTGAATCAATATTATTGCAAGCAATAATGGCAACAAATTTCCCGTGCCAAATTTAACACAAAGTGAATTCTTACATTATGCTAAATATAACAGAGAATAACTGCATTAAATATTTAAGCAACTAACCTTTAACAAAATGTATAACTAATTTTTTATATAATTTCCAGTAAACAATTGCTTTTTATTTCAGTCACTTCTATAAATTGGAGACTTGTTATTAACTAAAACAGAAATAAAACAAAATCGATTTAATATACTTTTTCAATAAGATTTATTTTAAAAAAATATAGAATACAAATACTTTTTTGTAAATTTAGAGCTGATTTATAATCACATTTAAAAAAAATTACGAAAAAAGTAACATACATTTACATAGATGTCTCCTAACAGTGTCATTGAAAAATATTAATATAAATTTTTGCTTGGATGATTTAACAATATGCAATTGTTCAGCCTGTATAAAAAAAACAATGAAAACATGAAATATACAACAACAAATAAATACAATGCAATGGACAGTAAGACTACAAAATGTGAGTAATCTTCTCAATGTGATTCACACCTTGATTCTGAGACGAAAAACGTGGAGTGATTTGAATCAAGTTTTTAAATGACATAAATAGTTTTTTTTTTTATTATAAAAAGTATTGAAATAAAGAATACATACATAATATAGAACTATATGAAATACAATGTTCTGGGAATTTTATGCCAAGTACAGACGATGGAAGTCATTAGCACCAAAATTAGCATTGCATTTTGGACACTTGCGCTGTCTTGTTTCATAACGAGTTTTCAAACAATCAAAGCAGAAAACATGGAAACATTTTGTTAGAACAGCATCTTTTCTCTTTACTTTACAAGAGGGACATGTCAGTTGTTCCTAAAATATTAATTGCATAAAAGTTTATTAACTTGATTGAATAATTAGCAGTCTAAATAAAATATATTCCTAGAAATTTAAAATGTATTACAGTGATAACTGAAGGTGAGGAGCACGCCAAAAAAAGTCTTGACTAATTTTATATATTATCATCTTTACTAATAGATTTAGAAGGATTTATGAAACAAATTCAAAGATTTTATTGAATTCAAATGTATCTATAAAAAGTTTTTTTTCATTAAAAAGTACTTTTCACAACTTTAAAGGTGTAGATTTGTACTAACTTTAAATATGCCCACAAAAAATATAGATCCTATAATATAACAGAACTCAATTAGCATGTAGCACATTATTATAGAATACCTTAACACAAGCAAAAAAAAATTGTACATATTAGACACAAGGTGCTTTATTTGTAATATATTAAATCTTATTTTTTTCTTAATAATAGAACAACTTCTATAAGATCTTTCATTGTTGATCCAAGATAGCTTTTATAAATCTCTCAACACTCCCTTGGTGCTACTAAAGTAGTAACTGTGTTTCTACTATTTGTACAAAATTGTTGTATTGAAATATACAATTGATATTGCCTTCTTAACTTTTTTTAATTTTAATATTAGTTTTTATAATTTCAAAATAAAATAATAATAAATAATACTTTTACAAAACAGTCGGGAGTCAGATTTTTAAACCACTGGCTCCACACATTTTATGATAACTGATATTTGGTATTTTTAAAACAATTCTGTAGTAAATTTATTTGAATATATTTATCCATTCTGATGGTAAACATGCAACAAATAGTAGTTAAAATAATTTTATATTAGTATAGATAAGTGGTCTCCAAATTTAGTCAATTCCTGGAACCTATATGAGTATTAAAATATTTAATGCAAACTTTATTAAATATTATATATATGAAAAACAAAAACTTCATCAATCCAATAAAACATGACTAATAGTCTCTATATACACAAGAGATTTGTGAATTTGTCAATATTTCTTAAAACTTAAAAATTATAACATTGAGAAATGCAAGTTTTTTTTTTTTTTTTTTTTTTGCCACCTTGTTATAACGTTAACTAGAATATATTATATTAAATGGTTCCTGATTTAAATTCCTTTTAAAGTTGAAAAAAAAATAAAATGTAAAATGCCACTACTTGTTTTTATATTTATAGTAGTTATATATAATTATTTAATGGCAAAAATGCTTTAACATCTTGAGAATTTTATCTAATGTGTTGCGAGTTTTAACTTTATGATGTTGAATAGGATAAAAATTTTAATTAATATTAGTTTACCTTATATTCTCTAACTTCTTCCATTAATACTTCATCAGCAGTAGAAGCAAGCTCAAATTTCTTCCCTCTTTCAAGTTCTCTTCTTAAGCTGATAATGTCTTCCTATAAGTTAAAAATAAAATATTAAAAAAAAATTCTTTTGCATCACGCATTTCTTAAAAGCAAGAATAACCAAGAATTGATAAGATAAAATATAAATTATGAACTTTTAAGGAAATACAATAATTTCCAAAAAAATTCATGAAGTCATTATTTAAATCTTATTTTTTTAACTAAAATATTTTTAATCTAATTGAAATCAATTGATTAACAGAACCAGACAGCTAACTATTATCAAATGTAAAACTGTATTTAAACTTGAGCGAATGGATAAGCAATGGCATATAAGTTTTCTAAGGTATGGACAAGTTACCTCACCTTTACATGAGTACATAAAAAAGGCTTAACCAAGCATTTTCTTTATGTTCCACTGGATTTTTTTGATATCAAATGACAGCCCATCTTGTAATCACAGCATAAAATTTTTAACTTTTTGGTTAAACTGCAACATATGGGAATAAATAACTGAGGCACTATAAGATCCAAGACATTCAAACAAAATAATGCAATGATAAAAAATGCCTAGTTGAAAATAGAATGATTAGAAGTTATGGTATTGCAATGGTAAACAAATACATTTCAGTGTAGATCCACTGAAAATTGAAATTTTTTTTTTTTTATCTCAGATTCGTTTTTTTTTTTTTTTTCATTAGGTATTTTTAAATAAATTTTATTAAAATTTTTGAGGTGTTTGTTTATTTTTTAAAAATTAAATTAAATATGAATTAACTGCTATGGTGTGATTCTTTAAAATAATTGAAAAATAGGCATGCAGCTCTCATGCCTATTTTATTTTGCCCTCTCATTGACTTTATGCATGTCCAGCCATGACATATAGAACTAATAAAAAAAAAAAAAAAGCTTTTTTTTATTATCAATTCATATTTAAAAATTTCTTTGGCATGGATAGGAAAAAAACTTATATAAATATATATATTTTTCATTGAATGATGCTTTTCAATCAAGGATTAAGTCAATTTCATTTGCATTTTTACAAAAATATAAAACAAGGAACAAAAATGATCATTTAATTTTACTCAAATTGTACTTAAAAAAAAAATATATGTATATTTTGCTATCAGAATTCACATTAAGCAATTAAACCATGTATTGATCGGAAAAAATGTATATGAAAAATATATATTTTAAGAAAATAAGAAATTATTTTATTTAACAGACCTTATGATTAAACTTTTTCAAATGAAAAAAATTTTCTTGTATGTTTTATCAAATGCTCTTAATATGGAATAGATTTTGATATATTCTACAATTTCCTTATATATATACATGTATATATTTTGAGATAAACAAGAAAATGAATTTTATATATATATTGTGGGACAAACATGAAAAAGAAATTTATGATTCATTGAGCCATATTCATGAGATTGCTTAGCCACATCATATATATCCATGAAATAGCCATCCATACAAAAACAGAATTGACTCCAATTAAGTCATACACTATTTGACTATTCATTATCTTATTTCAGATAAGAAAGCAACAGTAGCCAGAAAAATAAAGCTGCAACACTACACAACAATCTGGTTTTTGTTATTGATTAATCATTATCATCACGTGATTAATCATTATATAGATTTCTCAACATTAAATTATATGAGAATCTCTTATTATTTTTATCTATGAATATTTTTCTCTAATTTTTTGGTGTGCCACCAAAAATCGAGATAAAAAAAAAAAAAATTTTGCAAAATTGGCTGATAAAATTATTGGACAGATTTAAGCTTTTAAAAACTTATTTATGAAGTTGTTTGTTTTTCCCATCCGTATCCATATTTATTTAACTTTCAAAGGGCTGGAGTTTCAATTTAATAAGAAACAGTATTTTTAAAATTTTCTTTACTTACCTGCAGTCTCTTTGTTTTAAATGCTTCTTGTTGTAAAGCACTTGTTTTTTCAGCAACAGTTGTTTGAACTTCTTTGAGATGTGACAAGTACTTTTCTAAATGCAATCTTAAATCAGCAGAAGATTGGGCACTTTCTATGGACTTTCGCTTCTGCATTTCAGATGACTGTTGCCGCAAACTACCCACGTATTATAGTAATTAAAAGCATAGAACAAAAAAAAAAATATAACATGTATTAAAAATTATGAATGATACTATTAATCACAGCATACATTTTACAATTTTTAAAAATAATTATAGGATAAAATATATGTATAAAATAAATATCACAAAAAAATGAATTCAATACCACATTTTATTTATCAGTTATTATACAGTGGTATATTTTTAAGCATATTTAATTAGAAATTTTATGATACCATATATTACATAAAATGAACTGAAAGTCATATTATATAATTTCAAAAAGAAAAAAAATAAATTAAAAAAACACAAAAATAATACAGTTCATATTAATTCCTCATAAAAGTGAGATCACAACCCACTATTCACTTACAAAAAAATTTAAAAACAAAACATCTTCCAATACTAAATGATCTTACCTTAGCTCTTTCTCAATAGTTGCAACATTAGTTTGTAGCAATCTCTCTTTTTCTTCTAGTTTTCGAACCACTTGATTTTGTGCATCAACTTGATTCTTAAATGTCATTACCTGCTCAGTTAGCATACTTTTCTCTTCACGTAACAACTTGTGAATCTGATTAGATTTAATCCTCTAAAATAAGAATAAATGTTAGTAATATATATAAAAAATTTCAACACTTAATTTTTTTATAATTAACAATAAATAAAATATAATATTTTTTATTTCAGTTGTATGAATTCAGACTTTAGAAATCATATAATAGAATAATGTAGTTAATGCGATCTTCACACTATTATTAGATTTGGATTATAAATACCAACTTAAGTCTAAAACTGCATATCTGATTTAATTATTCTTACTTTAACGAAATTCCGATTTAAGATATTGATATTACAGAACATTGATGTTAGCATGATTTCATTGTTCAATATCCAGATAACGTTCAAAACCAGTATACCTGCTTCGAAGTCGATCAATGAAACTGGACTCTATTAGGGACTAAGATATCCAATAAGGGTGTTGCAGGATGTTTTGATCTAAGATATCAATGTTTTCTACCAACAATATTAAAGTGATTATGATGTTCAATAGCAAAATACCAATTTCCAACATCAGAATAGCTGATGTTTAAAATCAGTATAACTAATTTATAGATATTGTTGGATGTATCTGGCGAATTTCAATATTTGTTTTTCAGCGCTTCTGCATAATTAATATCTTGTGAATTTTAAAGCAATGTCTTCTTTATCTACTTATTGAAAGATCGCAATCAGATATTGTTTAGTAGGCTATTTATTATTAAGAATTCTCAAATGAAATAAAACTTATTTTGTTAATAAAAATAAAAATTTTATTTAAAGTTTCACTTTTAAAAATTTTATATATCATTTTGAAGTTGCATTCAAATATTTGATATTTCTATGTACATAAATTTTTGTATTATTTTTGTAAATAAACACAAAAATAATACAGTTCATATTAATTCCTCATAAAAGTGACATCAAAACCAACAATTCAGTTCAGTTTATGAAAGCTATATTTAATTAGTGATGCTTTTATTTTCTCATATAATTCATAATGTATAAAATGAAAAGTTCTTGAATTGATTTTATTTAAAAGGTAATTTGATTTATGTCAAAAAGAGAAAATTATGAAACTAATAAAAATTATGCAAAAGGCTACTTACACAATATTCTTAGTTAGGGATTTTTATTTTACCACATTAATAAGTCATTTTACTCACACTCCTGTTTCTGAACAAAAATGATCTACTTCTTTTGCAGGAATATAAATTTGCACTTATAAATAATGCCACCTCTCACATAATAAAAGCACTTATTACTATTTAAGTTTAAATATGCAGCAACAAAATATTCCTTTATGTTATAAAATGATTTATTCTTATATATTGTTTTTTTTTCATTCAATAAACTTGATTCAAAATATTAACAATGTATTAAATTTGAAAGTATCAGAGTTTTATGTATAGATAATCTTAATTTGCTTCTCAACTTTCATTTCTAATAAGCTTACTACAAATTCATTATCTCCAGCTTTTTTTTTTCTTCATTTTGTCAAACTTAATATTGCTTATTTATTGTGCAAGAAGATGGTACTTCATTTTTAAATTGTCTGGAGAAAGCTAAACGACAGCAATTAATTATTTAGCATTTAATATATTTTGTAATGAAATAATTTGGTATTGAAAACAACAACATGAAAGATCAAGTAGACTAAAAACGAACACGATTCATGCTAACAAATAAAAACTATTTTTATAACATTTGGTGGCAAGGAGACCCAGAATCTTCAACTTCATTCAAAAGTAAATTCAATTTTTGAAGTTTTACATCCATATAAAATTGATACATTGTAATATTGCAATATTAGATGGACAATATCATGGATGGATATAATGATCTTAGAAATTTCAGCATAATTAAGCACAACTTATTACCTCAGACATAAGTTTGAAATTGGCATCATCTTTCTCACGAAGTTGTTGAATAAGACGAAGATTTTGCTCTTGCATATCTTCAAAGGCTTGTCCAGTAATATCCATTTCATTCAGCAAGGCTTCTTCTTCCTACAAATTGACAAGGAACTTGAAACATATACATATTATATTAAAGTATAACACAAATTTTTATTTCTTTAATTACATGAGATATAATTTCAAATATAGACAAATCCATGTACTATAAACTAAGAGTGCATTTTTTTTCTTCAAAAAATTGATTACAAAGTTCGAAACATGTATATAAACCAAAATGGGGAGAAAAAATATCCAACATTCAAACACATTGCCATAAGGGCAAAAATTTGTCAAGTACGTTAAATGATTAGAATAGTTTTCAATTAAATAACTGTAAAGTAAAACATCAGATATCAACTTCATTAGTTATTGTTCGATAGCTCGGACACGCACAAATAAACTCAAATAATATTCGACACACACACGAATAACACGAAGTGGACTGTATAAATTAATCTCCTTTATTTAAGCAGCCATCACACGAGGATGGACTTCCACACAACGTTGGTTGGTTACAGTGGTTCAACTCCCCTTTCTTACATTCCTTTTTCTCGCGTCATCTCACCCCCTGCCAGACACCCCCACAGACAGGATGTTTACTGGACATAGGGCGTTGACTTCCCTATGCACGGAGACATGGGTTTCGACTCAACATACTGCCACCCATTGACATGTTTACTAAACATTCAATAATATACAATAAATCATTCTAACATACAAGGTTAACAATTCTAAACATATAATAAGTCATTGAAAAATGAATATATATATATGTATACATTGTACTAAATTTAAACAAATTACAAACATAATACCATGAATATAAATAAAAGTAATCTAAAGGAAATTACTCTGGCATAGGCAAAACACAAACTTTTGATACTGGTCTCTTAAAAATTTCCCTCTGGGTTTTTATATTAAGCACTCTGATTTTATCAACACCATAATAAATATCAATTATTCTGCCTAGAGACCATTTGTAAGTAGGTAAATTATCATCAACCAATAGCACTAACTCACCAATGATTACATTGTCTTTTTCAAAGACCCACTTATTTCTTTGCTGCAATTCTCTTAAATAGCTACGGTGCCATTTTTTCCACACTAATTGAACTATTTTTACCCTTTGCCACTTATTAAGATTATCTTTTTAATCAATTAAATTAGACTCTAAAATAGCGTTCATTGATCGATTAATCAAAAATGGGCTGGAGTTAAAACTTTGAAGTTATCACTATCAGTAGAAATTGGACTCAATGGTCTAGAATTCAAAATTGCTTCAGTTTGTATACATACAGTTAAAAACTCTTCATAATTTAAACTAGCACCTTTAACTACTCTTCTAAAATGAAACTTAAATGATTTAATGGCAGCTTCCCAGAGACCACCAAAATTTGGGCTCGAGGGGAAATAAATTTCCATTCAATACCTTCTTCACATAAATATGAAGATAACTTAATATCAGGATTAATAACTGACTCATGAAACTTTTGAATTTCTCTGTTCGCACCTACAAAATTCTTTGCATTATCAGAGTTAATTTAGCACATTTGCCACTACGTGCAATAAATCTTTTTTAAAGCAGCTATAAAGGAATCGGATAATAAATCAGAAATCATCTCAATATGCACTGCCTTAAATACACAACAAACAAATAAACATACATACATTTTTCACACAATACTCTTTCTTTGTTTACCAATTTTAACCAAAAATGGTCCACAGAAATCTACTCCTGAAGCATTAAATGGATAATTCAAGGTAACTCTTATCTCTTGGTAACTATCCATTAATTGTGTTGACCTATAGGTTTTACTTTAAAACAAATAACACATCTATGCACTATTTTTCTACAAATAGATTTTCCACCTGTAGGCCAGAATTTCTCACGTACCTGACACAAAAGAGCAGATAATCCTACATGATAATATTTTATATGGAAATAAGAAATTAACATCTCAGTAAATGCATGATTTTTATGCAAAATTATAGGATGTTTTTTATCAAAACTAAATTCCGCATTACTCAAACGTCCACCTACTCTTAAGATTCCATCTGAATCTAAAAAGGGATTTAAAGATTTTAATTTACTCTTTGACATAACTTTCTTATCTTTCAATAGATTTTGATCTCACAGGAAAACCTTTCCTGTTGAATAAATTTTTACCAGAAATATCTCAGCAATATTAGTTTCTATCATACATGAATAACTAAACAATAATAATATATATAAATTATCAATTGAATAATTTAATTTAAATGAAAAACACCCGGTATTTTTAATAAATCTAAATACGTAAAACTTTTATATAATTATTACTTAAACTCAATATATAGTTCATGAAATTTACAGTCACTTGTTTCATAAACGATTTGTTCTCACCAACACTGGATCACTCAGATCAGAAAAGTTCTCGTCCTGTTTATCAAGGATCTAGATTGGTTGATCAGGATACTTTTCTCCAGCCAGGAACTCTTCACCTAATGTGGTATCACTGGAAATCAGATAATAATCTAATTGTAGCAACTCTGATGAGCACGAAAGTCTTTAATCACTCCAATAAACTACTTAGATGTCTTAAGCTTCAAGGCACATTCACAAAAGAAGTTGATGAATTCTCAAAATTAAAACGTTGAAGACCATTGAAGCATATTAAACAGCACCTGTAACAGATGTTATACTCTCGCACGAACAGTTGAGGTTGGGCAATGGCATTTGCTGTTCAGTGCATATTCCCTTACCAGCCACCTCTGTTTCTTGGACGGTCCCATAGTTGAAAGACTCCTGTAGCTTGAACTCCTGTAGACTCCACCACATCCCATATGATGGTTTACCATATCTGCTTTCTCTATCTCCTCCATAACGGAAACCATCTCCTCCGACTCCACGGTATTCTCCTCCTCTACAGTCTCCTCGTTTATCTCCACTGGAATAGCCACCATCTTTACTGCCACGGACTTCTCGTTTAACTCCACGACCTCGAGATGAGTCCACTCTTATCTCTGATCCGTTGATAGCAGCTCCATTCATGGTCTTTGAGGAACAATCAAATACTCATAATTTCTCAGGCCAGTAAACGCCATGATGAGTTGCATGAGTAGCATCTGGCACTTTTTTCTCAATTATTTTCTCGCATATAGAATTTTCACTATCACCTGCTTATTCCAATTTCTCAAACCCTTCTACTGGCCAAATTTTTCTCAATGGAAAATCAACTTTATCTGTGGATAGTCCACAATGTTCTCTATTTACATTTCCTGTGGTGCTGCACCCAGACATCACAAAGCCGAACACAGTATTCTGAAGAATAAGATTTGAATTTTCCATATCTCTCTCCTGAACATCATTTTCTTTCACAGAAGTATGTGGTCGATTAGAAATCATGGGCTTTACAGGTAATGCAGGCTTAGAAGGAACTACAGGTTTTACACTGTGAGAATCAATAGATTTAGGTTTCTCTTTACTTGCTTCTAACACAGATGATGTTGTTGAAGGAATATGAGAGGTTCGAGTTTGGTGGAGAGAAGTGTTGCTGTTTGAATCACTTGATTTCTTGGATTCGCTCAAGTTCTCTTTGTACTGACTTTGTTAGAAACATCTTTTCTGAACATTGTCAGTTTTTGCACTGTTTTGCTGTGCAGAAGTATTTGATGCAGAATTACTTGAATTATAAGCATTGGAAAAATGTCAGGGAGTAAGATTACACACGTTTGATGTTGGCTTCACAACTGATAATGGAGCAAAATTTTTTCTTATTAGAAGTTGAAGAATCTAAACTATTGGGCCATGACTCATCTTCAGTTGAGGAAGACAAAGAGTCATCACTCACTCCTTTATTATAGCTAATTTGGGAAGTTTTAGCTGAATTCCTTTTCCATTTCTCAAGTTCAAGTTTGGCCAACTAAATTTTCTCTATCTCTAATTTTATTTCACCTTCTCGTTTGTCCCTCTCAAATTTTTCTTTCTTTTCCCTCCTTTCTTCTAAAATATCATTTACAAGATTGCGCACTATTTCAATTTTGTTTTTATATACATCACTGGATTCAATTAGGTTGATCAAATCTATTTTTCTAACATTGTCTGGAATAATTAAGTCCATCTCTTCCGTAACCTCTTTTAGCTCCTCCTTCTTTAAATTTAAAGTAACAGACATTGTTTATTCACTTAAAATCACTAAAACAATGCACTGCAGAACTTAACAAAACCTGTCAAACTAAACACTCTAATTCAACACCTTAATTAACCTAAATTAACACAACAAACAAAAGCAACTAACACATAAAAACTCAAACTAAACAATCGACAATGCAAATTAGGCAATATTAACAATAATAGACACACTATACTTCAATACTATATACTAAATCAAGCTAAATGTCCAACACATTAGAATTATTAAAACTTCACCTACCGAACTCATCCATAGACTACAGCCGAACATTCGCGGAAATCCAATGGATCATTATATCTCAATGCTCAACTAATCCGTCTCCACGAGACTGGACCAAAGTGTTCGACAGCTCGGACACACACAAATAAACTCAAATAATATTCGACACACACACGAATAACACGAAGTGGACTGTATAAATTAATCTCCTTTATTTAGGCAGCCATCACACTCGAGGATGGACTGGCCACACAACCTCTCTCTGGGGTTACACTTATTGAACTCTATTTTAGGCAGCCATCACACTCGAGGATGGACTGGCCAAACAACCTTTCTCCTTGGTTACAGTGGTTCAACTCCCCTTTCTTACATTCCTTTTTCTCTCGTCATCTCACCCCCTGCCAGACGGGATGTTTACTGGACATAGGGTGTTGACTTCCCTATGCATGGGGACCTGGGTTTCGACGCAACAGTTATAATTCCAGTAATCTTAAGTGAAGCTAACATTGTTATTCAATTGTTGTCTTGCTTATGATCTGTAGTTATTATTTTCCTACCATTTTGTTGTTTATCTAAAAGATGAGCAGAAAGAGCAATTCTCATATGGCAAATTTCAAACTACAGGTGATAATGTTTGTTGAAAATTATAACAGTCTCCAAAAACATGCCATTCAACTTGTTGAAAATACAATCTCAATCAAGCCAAATTAAAACAGAAAATAAAATAAACTACCTGTTTCTGTGATGCTAATTGTTTCTGCAATGATTGGAGTTGGTCTTCTAGAGCTTTTATTTTCTTTAATGCTTCCTCATCAGCTAATTTTCTGCGTTCCTTTCTTTCATTATCTAGATTCTTTTTAATTTGGTTCCGCAATTCTTCTACTTCAGCTCTAGCTTTCTTTTCAGCAGCCATTAGCTGTAAATCATAATAGAAATTCATTAATAGTCTGGTAAAAATAAATAGTTTTTAATAATTTTTAAATTGTTTTTAATTTTTAAAAGGAAGACCAGCAGATCTAAGGGTAGTGCATTTTTTTTACAAATAGTGATAAATAACTAGATTCATTAAAATAACACTAAATACTATAAAAATTTAAATATTCTAATGGTTTTCATTAAATACAACCTAAATTTACTAATATAAGTATTTATAGTAGTAGTATAGTATAATATAAGTATTTAACAATTTTTATACTAATAATTTAATAATAAAAAGTATATGTCAAGAACAAGAATAACTGCTCAATCCCAATTGTATTTTCTTAAAAGCAATAATGCATGCAACCCCAAAAATTATTAATGGTTAAAAACAATTCAATAATTCTATAGTCGAAATTTCATCCAAAAGAGAAAAGTTTTCCTTACTCAAAAACTGTTACTACTAAATTTTACAGTATTCCTGATTTTAAACCCAAAAGCAACATTTTTAATACACTTTTATTAGCTTCACCTGTATGTTTGCAACTGAATCTTTGGGCTCGATTTTGGGACTGGTGGCGCCATCTACTGGCGAGTCAGTCAACTGATCAAACCCTACCTATTTTGTATAATTATTTTGTTTAATCTTAATTCCTTTTGTTTTATTTTATTTTTATCTTAAAATTCTCATTTTAAACTTTCACCTTTTCATTTTTGGGCATCGTCAACGGACTTCTAATTGTACCGATAGCTTTAGCTTTTTCGATCTCCAGCTTTAATTGTTCTCAAGCAGGAGATGTTTTTCCTTAAAACTAAAAACACGCTTTTAGAGTTAATCAAACTAAAAAGTAAAAATAAATTAATAGTTTAAAAAAAACTAAAAACACGCTTTTAGAGTTAATCTATCTAAAAGTAAAAAATAATTGTTAGCATAAGAATAAAATGACTGATGAGAAAATTAATGTCACTATTCCAAAAGCGTGGGGTGCTTTGTATGACATTTTTAAACTAACTCTGCATTTCGGAATGAACTAGTGAAAAATTATAACAATTGATATCGAGCACCCGACGCTTTTAGAACAGTGACATTAATTTTCTCTCGTCAGTCATTTTATTCTTATGTTAACAATTATTTTTTACTTTTTAGATAGATTAACTCTAAAAGGCGTGTTTTTTAGTTTTTTTAAACTATTAATTTTTTATTATTTATTTTAAGATGACTATTTTATTTTGGTTATGAAAAAGATTAAATGTTTCTAAATTGGCTATTTCTGCTATACTGCATTCTGAAACGAAAGTTTTCTTAAAAGCAGTCATTTTTACATAAATTCAACATTTAAATGCCACCCTGTTTTTATAAAAAAGAAATTAAATACTTTGTTGATATTTTTAATTAATATTTATCTATATATGGACTTTTTTAAGCTAATTTTTTCTTACGAGTTAAAAATAGAAAACAAGTTCATATATTTATATATTTCATATACTGGAAATTTAAACAGCAAAATAAAAAAAAAAATTTTTAATTACTCAGTACAAATAATTCAATTTCATACCAAATATACATGAAATAAATACAAAACATTTTTTCATTCATAAAACTATATTGTTATTACTATTATTATAAGATGTCATAAATTTCATAAATATTATTATAAGATTTCATTTTTTCATTCAGAAAACTATGAAATAAGTTTATTAAATAAATCTTTAATAATAATAACTTCATTAATATATTTTTTAAAAAAATAAAACACTAAAGTTTGCCAAATATAAAGGTTCATACTTGTGCCTTATCTCTCTGCTCTTTAGGTGCTCCTTTGTACATATCCAATAGGAGTTTAAGTTCTTTTTGAGCTTCCTGAGATTTTCTGAAATAAAATTCTGATTATATTAAATGATAATAATAGACTTTTTATTTTTTAATACAGTGATAATACAAATTGCTTACAAATTAAATATATTTGTATGAATTTGATAAGAAAAAAAAATTTTTTAAAGAAAACTTTTTATTTAAAATAAGAGTTCGTATAGCATTAAAAATTTGGAATTTCTTCCTCCTTTTTCAGCAGAAATATAAGTAATTAATATGTATTTATGATTTTTCTCAAGAATAATTGTTACATATATCAGAAAAATCTGCACCTAGTATTTTCTAAAATTTTAAGATCATAGATGTTAGATTTAAATTAACACTTTTTTATTAATATACAATATTTTAAATACATATTATTTAAATAATAATTGTAACAAAATTGTTTAAAGTATAAGTAAAATTTTTGATGGAATGTTAATAAAACCTTAATAGCTCATTGATTAAAATACTTTTTAATAATTTACAAAATAATTTTTAAATGTATAGGTTAAAAAAATTTTATTATTCAAGACATGTTTACTGTACTTTAATTGGGTTTTAAGCTCTCTTATAATTTCAGCATCAGATTTGCCTTTCTCCCTAATATCTGTTTCTTCATCTCTATAATGATCATCATCTTTTTCTTTTTTAATAACAACTTCTTCTTTAACAGTAGCATTCATAGGAATACTATTAGATGATCCAGAAGTACTTGATGGTTCTTCTTTTATATTTACTGCATTTTCATGTAAGCTGGCAAGAGGCTGTTTAAATAATTAAGATTATTATTAATTCCTATTAAACAATTTAAATATGTAGTTATATTTTATTCTAGCTTTTTATAAATATTATGCATTAGTTACCTAGAAACGACCAGATACAAGAGGGGAAAAAAAAGTTTACTAAATAGTCTTAATTTTCATTATTTACCTGTAAATAATGGTTTAGACCAATTCATTTGAAACATTTATTCTATTTTATTCATAGTTAAAATTTTGAAAATAGTTGCATTTATATACCAACATAGGAGAAAAACAAGGAATTGTATAGTAAAATAATAATAATAATTCTAAAGACTAATATAACTAGCAGTCTACAAAAAGTTTAATAATAAAACAATTTTACCACTAAACCTAAACTAATTAAATAAAGTAGGTAAAAGGGAACTTTTAAATCTATAACATAGTTTAAAATAGTTTAGTTAACATAGTTTTTTTTTTGAGCAACAAAAGTACAAGAAATATTTATTACCTATTTTAAAAATCAGATTCATACTACAAATTCTTTAAGAAAATATTATCATTATTGTAAAATAAACAATAATATAACTCCCAACCTCTTCTTCTAAAAATTAAGAGCAAAAAAGTTGCGGATGAAATTAATAGAAAGGCCGATTTTATGATGAAAAGTGCAAAGCTAAATAATAAATGACAAAATTTTTAACACCTTTATTAAACAACTTTTTATCCTGATTGTATAAAATGGACCATTGTTACAAATCTTAATTGATTATACAAAGATTAAACAAGGATAAAAAGTTTTCTTGTATTTAAGTATTTTTAACATGTAAGATTTTTGGTTAAAATATATTTTTGAAATTTCTACAAAATTTTAGTTTTTTTTTTTTTTTACCTTTTAAAACTTGCTTTCAAGAAACTAGCATGCTTTTAATTTATAAATAGTGCACTTTTTTATCTTGTACAGAAAAAAATTAATATTCTTGATTAAAATAAAAATTATTGATCACATTATTTCTAGAAAAATAAAAATGTAACAGTCTTCATTTTAATTAAAAACTTCAAGCAAATTTTGCTTCAGGACATTGTCTGCTTTCTTTACACTAAATAAATAATAATTTTTCCAAAGTTTCATCTGATATTTATGACTGAAACAATTATTTTTTTTACTAAACACATTCATTATTTGCATTTATTCTACCTAACTAAGAGAATTATTAGAAGGCTTTTGAAATTAGTTTGTACTTTAGAATTTTTTCAACACTACAAACATCATATAGAAGTAAAAATTCATTTGTCTGCCAAAAAATTGCTAGAATTCAATATAAAATTTGTCTCATTAATCATTTTTACCTTCTTTTTTAATTTCTTTTACAAAAATAATTTTGCAGAGAAAATATCTAATGCAATTTAAAGAAGATATTTTGAAAGAAATTATTGCTAAATATTTTAAACACTTCTACATTTTCAAATGCTTCATCATTGATTATATTATCAAAAGTTTCTTCTCAATCACACATAACTGTGTAATCTGTGGATAAATTTATCCTTTTATTGAGGGCTAAGGTTTGCACTATTAATACAACTTACTTTGAATTCTTAGATTTATATATATATAACTTTTCTTCTTAGTCAGATTATTCACTTTCCAAGTTTGAATACAAGAAGCATCATTAAACATTTTCAAAGTTCATTATGAGTTTACTTTTATCTAATTCAAAACAGCTAAACAAAATATTTTTTCTTCTTATTTTAAGGAACTATCGAGTTTCATTTATTAATAAAAAATCAAAAGTCAACTGAAAAACTGTTTTCTCTATGTTGACAAAGTGCTATTTTGTTCTGGTTGATTTAACTTAATAATTTATGACAGAAATTTACAATTTTATATACTTTTAAGTTTAATATCAAACTTTCTTTTCTAGCATCTCTAAGAAAAACAGCATACAAGATAACCTCAAACCAATGCCCAAGAAAAAAATCCAGACAGTTGAGACATAATTCAGAATTTTTCTAAATTCAACATTGTGCAGTTCCTGAAACATTGCTAATTTTTTCATTCTTCTTGAAACTAAATTCGAAATAAAGAAATATAACAGGCTGTTTTATTAATACAAAAATTATTAATGAAGTGCTTTTCTACACTGCAAAACTTAAAAGATGGCATAGGCAGCCAATCACAGTAAGTTCTTTTTTGTTTCTTCAAATAGTTTTTAATACTGTCTTTTGGCTCCAGCATTACAAGTGCATTGTCTGCACCAAAAGAAATACATTTATAAAAAAAAGTACATGAATATCCTAAAGTTTGTCTAATATACTTTTAGCAATGCTTGTATTAATACAGCAATCTCTAATAATAGCAAAAAATAAGAAACAATTTTGAAATTCAACTGCATTTTATTCACAATATGTTGCAATTACTGAATGTAATATTTAATCAAAATTGTTTCATCAATTGCTATATGAAAAAGATATTTTTAAGCATTCAGTCAACATAATTTATTTTTCAGCAATTTTTTTTATACATAAATGTAGAACTCTTGAATCACAGTTATACATAGATCAATTTTAAAGTCTGGAAATATTCCTTTTAAAAAGTTTTCCAACATGAACAGAAACACTTAGTGATATATGATGAATCATAATAGAAGCTGTAGTGAAATAAAAAATGGAATTCTCACAAATATTTCCATGGCACAAAAAAAAAAAAAAAAAAAAAAAAAGACTGCATATGTTTTGCACAACTACTCAATGGGAAACAACAACGGAGAAATTGCCGAGAAATTTTTTTTTTTAATTGCAATAAATAAAGTAAAAGTTTCCCATTTCAAGGTCACTTATTGCTGATCAGCCTATAGTAACATCAGTCATGTCTATAATAGAAAAAAATGTAGATGGTTTAACTTTCTATGTTTAAGATAATAGTTAAAATGTAGAAAGCTTTTGCAAAATATGGAAAGGTTGGCAGATGTGCAATAAATATGTTTATTTCATTCCAAGTTCTCGTATAACAATAAAATGTATTTAAGACACTAGTATAATACATAAAAGGAAATAAATTAATAAACAATTAATGTTCAATGGAAAAGTAAGGTTCCACAATAATTATTCATCAATACTAATCAGTTTTTAAAAACATATAAAAATAATAAATTTTCATTGTAATGCTCTATTTTAATAAATAATAAATGAAAATTTATGCAATTATTACTATTTAATATGTATTCAGTATTAAATACAGGAATAAATTTAATAAACCACTGTGGACTTACACTTTGTTTTCAAATAAAAAATTTAAATTTTTACATTCAGAATGAAAATGCAAATTAGGTTTCATATGTTAAGCTTGTTTATTATATTTGTAAAATGCAATGCCTAAAGAATAGAAGTAAGAAAAAAATTTATAAATAGGAAATAAAGTTTTTAAATAAATAACATTTAGATGGAAAGTTCAACTTGTAAAAATATAATATAATTTATGGTATTATATATATATATATATCTAATATATAAAATTCTCGTGTCACAGTGTTTGTTGCCAAACTCCTCCGAAACGGCTCGACCGATTCTTATGAAAATTTTTGTGCATATTTGGTAGGTCTGCGAATCGGTCGTAATCTATTTTTAAACCCCTAAGTGATAAGGGTGGTCCACCCCTAAATATTTTTAAAAATTTTTCGTAAAACAATGTAGTGTTTTATTTAAATTTCTTAGTCATGACATTACAGCACGTGTGCTTAAACAAAAATTAAAGTCTTTAATCGGCTTCATTTTTTTTTTACTTTTATTTAATTAAATGATCTTATATAAATCAACACGTGTTGTGAACTCACGCCAACAACGGCCGTTGCTTTACCTGTATATATTATACGCAACGTTTTTGTGGGAATAGTTTTAATTTAAAAGAGAAATATTTACGTGTTTTATCATTGCTAAAGGTGAGTCATATAATAAGAGAACGAATACTGTTATATTTGCACGTGTAGCGTGTTAATGTCTTAAGTTAATGTTTTGTTAAGTTATATTTCTTTGCACGTGTAGCATTAAATTATATTTACACGTGTAGCATGTGTTAATGTTTAGTTAAGCAAAATTGGCAACTTTATTATTGTTCTAAGAAAAATAAAGACGGCTGTTATTGCGTTTTAACTTACAGGCGTAATTGTGTTGTAATTTACTTTATTGTGGAGAATCTGGGATTCCAGTAAAGTAAGTGTTATTTGCAATTAGAAAGCATAAATTATCGAAAGCATAAACTTATAACGACAAACTATTTAGCGGCACTCTGTTACTCCTTTCAGGTGATTTTAAGCAAACACTTCTGCCATTCCACGTTCAACGTACGCTGATGAGATCAACGCATGCTTAAAGTCATCGTCTGTGGCGTAATGTTGAAAAATTACAACTAAAAGTAAACATGCATGTTCAAATGCTTCAAGATCCATCCGCTGTGAAACATTCTCAAAACAACTATTAGATAATGGCGATGGAAAAATTGCTGTACATGAAAATACTGGATGCATAAAATTTCCGATAGATTTCTGCACAATCATCGACTCGCAAAATAATCTCATCGACCACATATTTCCGATGTATGCACAAAATTCCAAAATCTTGATTGGTTGGCAGAAAGAGGAATTTTGGCAGCAAAAATGGGGACGTCAATGGTTTAAATTCCAAGATACAACAGTTGTTGCCAGGGAACTTGGTGTCATACAAATCTATCGATACAGTTTGCGATGCCAATGAAGCTGTAAGTTATCCAATTGAGTTTTTGAATTCATTGGATTTGCCAGGCATGCCACCGCATCATTTACAATTAAAGATTGGATCTCCGGTTATTTTGATTAGTAATTTGAACGCACCATGGCTGTGCAATGGAACACGATTAGTCATTAAAAACTTAATAAAAAACGTTTATCGAAGCCAGCAATTTGAATGGCAAATACCGAGGCGAAAATATATTGCTGACACAAATCCCTATGATTCCCACAGATGTGCCAATTGAATTCAAACGTATTCATTTTCCAATTAGATTGGCATTCGCAATGACAATCAATAAGTCGCAAGGCCAAACGATGCCTGTTTGTATCTTAGATTTGGGCACACCATGTTTTTCCATCGGATAACTATACGTGGCATGTTCGCGTGGGGGTAAACCATCCAGTTTGTTTGTGTTGGCTAAAGACGGACTAACCAAAAATATCGTACACACCATTGCACTTAGAGATTGATGTTGACTATTTTTTAATTGCCATAATTAGTAGTAAATATGTAAATAACTATTTGTGATGCATATACAGCTATTATATAATCTAATTTAAAATATATTTATTAATTTAATAAAAAATAAAGGATGAAATAAATAAATGGTTAGTGTATTATCATTTTATACGCCGTTATTGTCTGCAACGTTTCATTCCTCTTCCAATCATAACCTTATTTCCACACACTTATAGTAAGTTATTTTTTTTTTTTTTTTTTTTTTATTTAACTAAAAAAATATTTTATAGAAATAATGTGTATGGCAAAACAACGTTTGTCGGGTCAGCTAGTATATATATATTATTTATTTATTTTATATGAGAGTCAGTCAAATGAAAACCTTAAACATTTTACAAAATTTTAAAATGTTATGTCACTGTTTGTCAGTAAGTTGATAATATTACAAGAAATGTCCAATAGGGTACGTAAAAATGTAACAAAACAAGTGTCTTCATAATAGCAAAATAAAGATGACTGCTCATTATAAAATTGAATAAGTAAAAACTATTCAAATTAATGTTGATGATAATAATGCTTGTTTACTAAAGTAGAAAATTCAAAAATTATATGATATCTATAAAAGAAATTTTTCAATGTGTTCAAAAAAATTTAACAGTCTTGTTGCTATTAAAATATTACAAAAAAAAATTATTTTTAAAACAGTTTTCAATCTTACCTGTAATTTAGCTAGTTCTGCAGTCATTTCTTTTAATTTCCTTTTGAATCTTTGTACTTCCCCTTTTAATTGATGATTGTGGTTTTGTAAGCTAGTTATAAGATGCCTCATTTCTCGATTTATGGGGCCTATGATTAAAAAATAAAAAATTTTTTTTTTTTTCAATAATAAAAAATAAAACAAAATAACCATTTCAAAGCAAAATGTTATACATCAAAAGCTTCTCTGTAACTACCATAAATATATTAAATAATATTTAAGAATTAAATTTTATACATGGGAAAATGAACTAAAACATTCAATATTAGAATCATGTTACTGATGAAATTTTAATTAAAACTCATTTTTTACACTCATTCCTTTCCTAGAATCTAATAGAGAAAAAGAAAATTATAGAATATTTACCAGTCTGTTCATTCGCTGCTAAATTTTGCTCAAATTCTACTCTTAACATTTCATATTCTTTCCTAACTTGAGCTAAACCATCTTCTAGTTGTATGACTTCTGTTCTTAATTTCTTTTGCATAGCTAATTCTTCACTCTAAACAAGTAAATCATAGACAATTAGTATTACAGCATTTAAAATAGTTAGCGATGCAATTAAATCATTGTAATAAATTTTAACATAAAATCCTACCAAGTTTGAAACAGGTTAAAATTTCAATAGTTTGGGAAAAAAATTTTATTCTTTTTGACATTATCAAAATGTTTCTGTTTATGTATATGCTTCTTTTGCAGATTATTTTAGTAAGTGAAAAATGAAGTTATTTGTCCAAATAAATTATCTTAAATTTTATCAAACTGAAAGCTATATGGGATGTAAAAATTCAATTCATACAATTGATATCATAAACCAAATATTCTTGACTTTAAAATATTCAAAATAATGATTACTTAAAAAAAAAAGTAATGTCTTGTTCGATGACATGTGCAGTGGACCCAATTGTTTTTTGGTTTTTTTTTTCAAACTTTTTATTAGTTATTTTTTACTTTTTTAATGTTAATTTTTCCACAGTAATAAAAGTTGATAAAAAAATGAGTTAACCTAAATTTGCTGTATTTATCTTAATTTATTTCTTCTAATTGGGTATATGGAATTTTAGTGACATATGTAGCACAAAAAGAACATTTATATTATCCCAAGAACAGCATCAAACCATTAAACACATAATGAAAACCCTTCGACAGGCCCATGTCCACACTGTAGCACTTCCACCACCGCCAGAGTGGATGAAATTAATGAATCATTTTTAAAAAATGTGAAGAATTTTTTTAACGAAAGCTTTGAGCATAACACCTTAAAGAAATATTGGACTTGTTTTAATTGAATACCCTAGCACACTACAAGATGTGTGAAATGTATTAGAATCTAGACCCACACTTAAAAGATGTTGCATGAAATTGATAATACTCAAAAGGATATTAATACTTTGTCAAATACTCTTATTCACAGCATATCTACTTTTTTTTTTAAGTAATTTACCATCCTTACATTTAATATAGCGCTTGGACCAGTTGGAACAAATTATCTTGCAAACAAAAGCTCAATTGGCTGGAACAGATTATCCATTATTAGAATATTGTAAATACATTTTCCGCCTATTGCATTTGATAATAATTGGGAAAAACAAATGATTAAAAAAATTTTAAGGTATAAAATGGTCCAAAAATACATTTATTCACAATTAAGTTCTTTTCAACATGTATGTAATATCCAATATCAATGTGGACTGAATGAGGAAACTATTGTTATAAAGTTATTTGATGCACTGTACACTTTTGCAAACAAAAATTTACAAGAAGCCAAAAATAAAATACAGCAAGTTTATACTGCATACTGTTTGATAAATTTCATGTTATGAGCTGCACACATTCAGTAAAATGTCCTGAAAAAGTAGATGAAATGTTTTTTCAATGGCTGGAAGATAATGTAAACATGTTGAAAGCAGAATTGAATGAAACACAAAAACAAATAAGTTGTACAACTCAGTCTCCATCCATCACTTTTTATGTGACAGAACCTGCAGAATGTACTACTCTTATGTTAAAAATATGCATTCAGAAAATGAAAATTTTTTTGAAAGAGAAATATAACTTGTTGAGTACTTTTACAGAACTAGAAACTTAATGAAGGTTCTTAAAGATCCTTAAGAGAACATCCACTGAAATAATTCTAAAGTAATGCAAAATAACAACTAACTTAAAAATTTTAAAAATAAAACACTACTGATAATTTACTATAGATATTATTATTTTAAAAACAAAACAGTTCTTTGAAAATATGTTTAAAATATTAATTTCACAAAATTAAATAAATTGATTAAAGACATCACTTTAATAATTGCTTTGAATATTATTAAAGCATGTTTTTATAAATTACATTTAATAAAATAAATTCGACTAAATTGAAATAATGGAAAACATGTAAAAATGAACTTTTCAATAATTTGGCAAAAATTTAAAATTTTGGAACAGTCTAAATCAGTAGAAATTGACCAGATCAAAAGAGATACAAAAATATTTTTTGCAGATGAACTATTGAAATGCTTAATGTATTAGAAAACTATAAAAAATTAACAGAAACATTTGAAGTATTCAGAAAAATTATTCTTGATATATCTCTGTATTTAAAAAATTAATAATAATTTCATCAAAAGCATAGACACCCATTCCATTGAATTTGAATTTTTAACAATTGGATCTTTTCCCAAGTATAAGTACAGATAATCTAATGTTTTGTATACTTTTAAATAGGCTAACAAATTGGCAAATTAAATTCAATGAAACGTTACTGATTATCAGTTTAAAGAATGTAAGTAGGTAAGTACAGCAGTAATTTCTGTTAGTGTAAAATTTTAGAAAAACTAACTAGATTAATAGCTTTGTAACAAAACCTTTATCAATAATAATAAAATTTCTAAGATATCAAAAGAATTTAACGTACAGTATAGAACAACTTTATCTAACACATAATACATTATATTATTACCTCCATTTGTTCAATTTGACGTAGATGAGTATTCTTGCTTGATGCCATTAAAATTCGTGTTTCTTCTAATACAGTTTTTAATTGCATGCTTTCATTATAAAGCACTGAAAATTGAGATTGTAAGCATTTATATTCTGTTGTTTCCACCACTACACTTTCAGGAAGGCATTGAAGCTAGATAGAATTATAAATAATGAATATAATTAAGATAAACAATGAACATAATTAAGAACATATGAATAAGATAAAAGTATAAATTTTACATCACAAAATATCCAGAAATTGCAAGAAATATAGAAAATAATAAAGCATGACACAATCAATTTGTTCTTTTTTTTTCTTATTATTTCACTGTGGTCATATTTAATAACACTGTTTTAGACAGTTTTAAAATTATACAGTATATTCAATTAACTAGTAGATATAATTCCCCAATACGAGACTTCAATAAATATTATATATTTTTTCACATTAGCAAAATTTGTTGAGATGGAATATAAATGATAGTTACAAAATTAAAATTCAACTAGGGAAATACATAAAACGTAAATTACAACACCACATTGAAGTAGTTGATATTTCTACATAATTAAGCTATTGATATGCCAAATAATTAATTTAATATTCATAAAAGATAATAATAAAAACTTAAATTTTTTAAATCTTATATGGGTATAAAACTTGAAAAAAATTAAATTAAACGATGAATATATTTATTATTTCATACACTTCATTTTGTTGAAAGTTCTGCAATACAAAATGCAAATTTATTTAATTAAAAGTGAAACTAATAAAGATAAAATTTATTTATTAAATATTTTTATTAACAGTATTAAATGTTGAATTCCTTTTTAAAGATTTTTTTAAACTATAAGTTACTATTTAAGGTTCTTTTAAACACCCAAATTGCTTTTACTTGCTGAAATAAAAGAAAATAAGTAATTTATTTATCATCTTAAAAGATTCCAAAAATAACTTACATCCATTTTAAGTTTTTCAACTAATTTTAAAGCTTCTTTATGCTGAGTATTCAAAGTTTCTAATTCCATAAGGCGATTACTAGCTAGTTCTTTCTGTGCTTCCAAATCTTTTTGCATATCTTCCATCTACAAAAATACATTCGATTAAGATATCAAAAATAGATTTTTGTATTTGAAAATGAATCAAAATTATTTAATATTTTGACTTACTTTTGCCTGAGTGACAGCACTTACAGGTGGTCTGCCATCACTATCAGTTAAGTTATAAGCTTTTAATTTTGTGAGACATTCAGATAAATGCATGTTGAGTTTTTCTTCTCGTTGTTTTGATTTAGACAGATCATATTCCAAATCTTCTATATGATTCTTAAGTTCAGCATTAGCTATTTCTTGTGCAGAAAGCTTGTCATTCACTTCAGAAAACTAAATTAAAACATTTCATTCATTTTTTGTTGTAAATTATAAATACAAAAAGGTAAAAGAATTTGAGAAAATACAATATTTAAGATAATGAATAATTAAAATTTTAAAATAAAAGGTAATTTAATGAAAACTTAATAGTAAACCATAGTAAATTTACATATAAAAGTGTCAAACCATAACAATCCTATATCAAATAAAAAAAATTATGTCATTGAATATGATTTTCATCATTCTCAATCTCTCATCATCAAATAAATATTTTTTTAATGCATTTCTCATCACAATTACACGAAAATAAAAAATAATTAAAATTTTCGATAGATTTTAGCATGATAAAAGCATCAAGCTATTCTTCTTACAATATTATTTAATTAATATAATTTTTTTTCAAATTCTGAAAAAAAAAATAAAGAATATTTGTAAGCATATTTGAATCTCTCAAAAGTTTTCCCATGCAATTTAGACTGATATTAAAAAAATATGCCTGCTTAACATTTATTTTTGAATATAATTAAGATATACTTTTACAAATACAGTTTACTATATTTAATAAAAATGTTTGTTTAGAATATTGAACTGATTTCATTTTAGTATTTATATTCTTAGAATTCATAACTAGAACCAATATGATCGTTCGAAATTCACAATTTTTAAGTCTGCATTAAAAAACAGATTATACAATTAATAAAACAGTTTGAATGATTTAAATAATTTTATTATAATATTTTAGAAAAAGCACAATATAATCAATATATCAAGATTGGAGAGAAAAACAAATACAAATCTAAGACTAGATTACAAAACAAAAGAGCAGAATAGCAAGCAAATTGTGAAATATATTTAAACTCAAAAGAAATTCAATGAATAATTTGATCAGGCTGGATACATGACTGGGAAGAAATTTTTCAATTGTATAAAAAATACAAAACTTTAAATTTCATCAACCAGAAATGTGACTTTTTAAGGTGTCATATCTAATAATGAAAGCAATTGTGATAAATTTGAAGCTGTTGGTTTCATCAAAGTTTAAATAAAAAAAAAAAAAAATTAACTAAGAAATTAATTAGATAAATTTTTATCTAGTTCAATCACGACAATGGAGGAATAAAGGTCTGAAGAGTGTATATCATCCCTAGTAATAAGCAATTTCAAATTTATTGATGTTACCATAGATCAACTTAGGGTCATGTTAAGTGAAAATTTAAAACAGACAAAAATTTGTCTATAAAAAGACTCAATACCCTATTAGGTTAACAATTTTAAGTTGTTGAATAAAGTATCTTATCAGATCTCAACTGCTAAAATCTGTAATAAAAGAAATTTTGAACAACATAGCCCCATAATTTACTAAAAATTATATTAAATTTATATGAAGCTACTTAAATAAAAGGAGTTCTAAAAACTTGTGGATTTCCAATCAAGAACTAAAATTTCCTTTAACAAGCAGCTAAAAAAAAAAAAAAAAAAAATTTTTTTTTTTTTTTTTAAATCAAACTTAATTGATATTATCTGAAATCTTTTGGGAGTAATATATTTTTTTTTTTATTTAGGCATCATTGTTTTTAAAAAGAAATTTATTCTAAATAAATAAAGTTAAAATTATATTCAAGTTAAATTGTTGCAAAGTTTTGTTTTATTATTTCATAATTTATATATATAGGCATGCATAAGTGAAAACTTTTGTGAGATAATGCAAGACATTTGTTTATCTGTATTTTCTAACACTTAAAAAAAATCTGACAATTAAAAATTTAACCTTTTTTTTTCCTAATATTTTTAAGTAGTTCTTTCAAATTAGTTACTTCTAAAATTCTCTACAAAGGTTTATGAATGGGAAACGTTTTTAATCAAATTTGTTTTTCATAATTTTTATTTAATATATTTTTAGATTAATAATTCATAATCATTTGAGTAAATAAAATTTAGAATTTAAAAATCTTGAAATTTTTTACTCATTTTAAATGTTCTGTTATATAGAATTTATTAAATATTTTTCAGACTTTTAATACGAATTTGACTGAGTAGAAATTGATACAAGAAATGTCTTTATAAATTTTTAAAAGTTGCTTGCCAGTTTATATGTATTTTACAAAATTTTATTTAATGCATTTATTAATTATAAATAATATTGATTTTTCTATGATTTGATATATGATAACAAAAAAACAACATTATTTAATTTAAAACGAAAACTCAAATAATTACTGATTATATATTTTAGATTTTTGACAATCATTTATTTATTCTCTTTTAACTCTACATTTATTTATATAATTCCATATATATGTATAAATTACAGCTAGAATATTAAAATAACAGCAAGCTAAAGTTAGATTAGTAAAGAATTAAATTAGGCTTTCTATTACCCTAAAAGATGAAATTAAATAAAATTTAATTTGTATTTATTTGTGCACTTTTTGGCAATATTTTTTTTTAATCAAAAGTAAATGGTAAAGTAAACAAATGTATATGATTGAAACTGCACAATGCCAGATGTCGTATCAACTAATAAAAAATAAAATTATAATGTAAAATCCTAAATATCATATAATACTATATTTCATAAACATAAAATTTCAAACAAATGAAACATAATTCACCTAGAAATAAACTTTTAAATGCAAGAATATAAATTTTATCAAAGAATCATTTGATATTTTGTTATATTTTCATTATTCAAGCATAAATAACATATTATTTGTCTCTCTTTTGTAGAAATAATAAATAAGGATTTTCTTAGAAATCTATTCACAAGAAGTAATAAAAGAGAGCAATTTTAATATTTTTAATTAGACATTAAAAATCCTATGCATTTATATAATATTAAAGAATTTGAAAAATAATATAAATATCATACTTTTAAATTCATTTGATGATGTTTTTCATGTAGCCCTGTAACTAATAAGTGTAAATTTTTATTTTCATTTTGTAATTCAATGTTGGTTTTCCGAACAGCATCATCGAGTGTGGGGATTTCATCTAAATAAAAAAAACAAAAAATACAATGGTTTTATTTGAAGAATACACAAATTTAAACTAAATATATTAAGACTTAGTACATTTAATACTTACATGGCATTTACATGGAGTACTTAAAACACAAAAATACTTTACAAAATACTTAGTACATGGAGTACATTTAAAACTTAAGAAAATATAAACACTTAATAATTGAAAACATAAAATGAAAAAAAAAAAAAAAAAAAAAAAAAAAGCACGAATTTTGTATGTCAAAAAAAATACCTTCTGACGATGCATCGCCTTTAAGGAGAAGCATAATTTTATGATTTCTTTGAACAACTCGATCAAAGGCTTGTAATACTTTCCCAACTGCTCTAGTAGATACTTGAACACGTTGAGCTAATTTTTCTTCTAATTCTTCTTTGTCCCATTGTCCAAGCAATGTCAGAAACGAAGTTGTAGCCTCTTCTTCATCTGTAAAAGTAAATTAAATAAATATTTCTTTATTCATCATAAAAATTCAGATAGTTTTATTTATATAAAAAAAAGAAAAATGTAAGTGACATAATGATTAAAAATATTACAAGAAGATTTATATTAATGAAGAAAATAAGTGCATTAAAGAAATTTATTTTTAATTTAAGATCTAGATTCTTCAGCAATGAAATCCATACATGATCTATTATACTTTAATTTTTTCTTAGGTCATACATAAGATAAAAAATTTTTTACATGATATTGTATAGTAAAAAATAATTTCCAATTTGTTTTAAAGAGCATTTACATCAAAGTCTGAAAAAAAAAAAAATCAAAAATAATTATTTTAAATAAAACTACATTATCATTTTTAATGAATTTTTAAGAATTTTCAAGAATCTACAAGAACTTTTTTCTACAAGAATTTTTAATGAATTTATTAGTTTAAATTAATAAAATTCTGCAGCAGAACAATAATTTTTGAAGTCCTATTTCATCATTTTCTACATATTAAAGTATTGAAAAACAGCAAGTTATTATGTAAATGTCTCCAATACTATATGTATTTTTAAAAACAACAAGTTTTTATAAAAACATTTGTAATCAAATGGTTAAACAGGTTTTTTTTATGCATATATTTATAGTTCTGTCAAATATATATCTTTTCTTCTAACAATTCTTCATAGAACACTTGCCAAACTCTTCTAAATTACAAATATTTTATTTATTTAAGTTGGTAAAAACAAGCATATGTTTATACATAAAAGGTAATAATTTGTTCTATTAGATCAATGCCAATGAATATATTCTACAATAAGATTTTAATGTTGACATATCCATGATTTTTTTTTTTATAACTTCATTATAAATAAAATCACCATATTTGTCATTAATTGTAAACACAGTTTGCCATGTTTTACAGATAGCCCCACATATCCAACTCATATCAATATTTTTAAATTCTACTAACATAGCTATTACACATCGAAGGATCGAAAAAAAAAAAATAAACATGCTACATCTATCTTCTTTAGTTAAATTTAAGTAAAACAAATTACATAAGATAATAACTGAATGACAGACAACGACTGTTTTTCTAGAATTCTGCTTTGTTTTTCTTCTCTATTTAACTGCATGTCATATAGATAAGGAAAATTGTTAATCAAAATTGACAGGTCGACAACTTCAGTTACAATTAAGTACCAAATTGTTTAATATTTTTACTTTCAAGTTAATAAATGATTATTAGAAAATACAATAAAAATAAATATTTAAGAAATTCATACTTCTATTTTCATATTCATCTGATGTTTCAGCATCAAACCTTTGCAGTAATATTCTAAGATCTTCATTAAGCTATAAATGAAAACAAAAAGTTATAGTTAATAAAAAATTAAAAGATACTTATAAAAGTTCAAATATACTTGTTAATTAGAAAATATTACATCATATACTATAATTACCTGATTCCAATATCTATTTACAACACACAAAACAGCTTCATCACTAGTTTGCCGTTTCTCTAACTGTTCTATTCGTTGTCGTAAATCAGCTTCTTGACGTTGGCGTTGTTCAAGTCTTTCAGTAAGTTTTTTATTTTGAAACTGCAAAACTTTCATGTCCATCTCCTCCTATTGAAATTTAATAAAATGAAAGTTTTAATTAACTAGCATTATAAAACATTAAATTTTAATTTAATGTTCCCAAGAACAAGGATGATTAGATATTAGAATAATTTTTTTAAATTATAATATTTGAGGAATAACAATCAAAGGTAAAAATTAGAAAAATAAGTCAATTATAAATTTTTAAAATTTCTAATATATTATTTAAATAAGACATAAGTTCATTGAGATCATTTTTACCTGTGTAGACACTGGACCTATTCTACAAGGTTCAAAATGTACTCTTTTATTTGAAGTGTTCTTGGATGCATCATCAGGAGCGGGTCGTTTAGTCGACATATTTAAAATTCTGTAAAACATTTTTTGTTTTAAATTTTTATCACAGATGGGAGAAAACAATATTAATATTTTTTTAATTCATTTCAAACTTGAGTAGTTGTTAAAAAGTAATTTAGCTATAATGTTAGACTAATTATTATAATTATATAATTCTTTTAGCTCTAAAGCATTAAAAAGTTTTATATATTTTATTAGACCATATCTCACTATAAATAAGTAAAAAATAAAATTATACATAAATGGAAAGAAGATTTCATAAAAAGCAAAATACAATACTTTATAAGTTTACAATACATTAAAGCAAAATACAATACTCCCATTAGAAAAAATATTTTTGCATTAATTGATATAGATTACATGTCTATCTACTTTTATTCTAGAAGACTGGTTGATGTTAAAACTGAAATGATTTAAATTAAATAAAGAATTTTTTAAATATCAATCAAATATCTATTTAAAATATGAAATTCATAAATATATACAAGAAAAAAATATTACATAAATGAAAGGAAGATTTCAATAAAAGGAAGTGTAAAATTACCAAAGTTACTAGAATATGAAAATCTTTTTTCTTAACTGATATAAAAATAGATTAAAAAAATAAATTGAAATATAGAGTTCTTACAATTCTTATATACATAAATCATCATTAAAAATGAAAATGACAGGTTTTTTTTTTTTTTAATTTTGACAGGACAACTAAGAATTACATGAAAATATATTTATAAAAAATTATATTTTTATGACCTTCTTATGCATATTGAAAATCCTCCCCCTGCACTTAATACAAACTTTTAATGAGACCACTGAATGATAGTATTTGAAGAATTTTTATACAACTTCTTAAACAGGAATCCATTTATAAACTTTTCCTTCAGGATACCTTTCAAACCTTTTAAAAATATTTGCTCTTGATGAGGATGAAAATGGTTAAAAAAAAAGTCGAACAAATCTAAATGTCATCTCCTCATTCTTTGGAAATACAATTCTAATAATATTTTTAAAATTAATCACAGAAATAAAAAGTAAAATTTCAGAGGAAAAACCTTAAAAAAATTATAAATAAATAAAAAGAAAATTGGCTGGCTATAAAATAAAGTTGCATTGATAGGAAAAACAATGTGGTTTTAAAAATGAATTAAGTATAACAACTTTTAAAATAATTACTCTGAAGATTTTAAAAGAGAACTAAATTATATAAATTACATTCTAAGATATTAGAAATAATGTTTAAATAATTGATTCAATATAAATTTTTTATAGTGTTATACTTAGTATACTTTATTATAGCAGAAAAATTGAACCTTTCCAGAAAAATAATATTTTTCTTTTTACTTTTCATTTTTTTATTAAATAAATACAATATTATGCATTATTTAATAAAATACAATAACTTACTGTTCTGGAAACTTAATTATTAATTAAGAAGTATAATTTTTAAGTGCTCTACAATTTGTTCAAAAATGATGTGCCTCTGGATCCTTTTTTTAAAATTCTTCTAATAACTTTTTATTGAAAATTATTTATTATAGAATAAAGATCAATTTAATTTACCATAAAATTATATTTTAATGAAATTTTTCAACTAATATGTGGTAAAATTCTTCCAATCTTTTTTAACTGTACTATAAACATTACCAAACTACAAATTAAAAAAGACTAATCAAAGATTTATAATTACACGGTATTATCCTCATTATAAATGTCCTTTAAGCAATAAGTAATTCTTTTTACATTATCTGTGACAAATTACAACTTGAAAGAACAAAAATAAGTATTTGTGAAATGTTTTTTTTTTTTTTTTTTGTTTTCCTTTCTTTTGAATGTAAAAAACAACAAATGAATATCCCCCTCAAAACAGACTTTATATAAAAACAGCATATACAAAATAACAGGTATGAAATTAACGAAATTTATTAGACACTTTAATTCATTATTCGAAAACATAACTGATAGTTCAATGACAAAAGAGTTAAAAATGGAAATAAAAAACTGGAAATTGACAATAAAATCTCCAATAATACATAAAATCGAATAAAAATAGGAAAAATAGACAAACAAATAAATGAATATCCATGATAAATTACAAAAAAAAAAAAAGCATCAGTTAAAATTATTTGTACGTAGCAACAGTTAATTACAAAACAAAATTCCATTGCATTGATCCAAAAATCAAAACCAATACCTTATTCTTCTGAAGATATTAAATAATGAGTTAAAATTGTGATTTTAATACTTAATCGATGATTTAAATGATTTCAAAAAATGTACACAAAAAAGAAAATACTCTAACTTATCCATTCTAATTAAAGACATAAAACCATCAACAACTCGGAACATCGAACATTAGAATTATGTTGCCATCTTTATTTTGAAAACGAAAAATGAAAGATTTAAATTTAAAATTTAAATATAATCTAATATGTTTTCATAAACATAAATTGTTTTCTTTTATTGCTTTATATTTTTTGTGTGATATAAAGAAAACTTTTGAGATAAGTTTTGCTTGTGAATTTTTAATTTCTTTGTTTCGGTTTATTGTTGTTGTATCACGTGTTTAAGTACAATTGGTTCCTGTTTTCACGCTTTTACTAGTTTTGAAATCTACAACACATGCGAAGTCATCTCAGCTAATACATAAAAATTTTTACCACATTTATTTATAAGATAAGCTAGGAGAATTTTTTTCTGAAATCCTGTTTTAAAAAACCTATTCAGAATTGGTAACTACTGGTATTTTTCATTTTTTTTTTTTCTTTTAATATTGGTAAATGAAATGGCCTTTTCAAACGTTGAATTTCTAATGAGGGAAAAAATATTTTTAACTTCTGTATTTGCATTTTAATTTTTACCATTATGCAAAGGTTAATATTTATTATTTTTTAACAATGCAGTTTCTTTTAACAGGATATAGTGATGCAAACTTAATTACTATCGGTATCCGGCTAATTAAGTAATCGCATGTGAGAGATGATTGATATAAGAATAAATAAAAGTGTAACAAGAAAATAAATTAAAGCTGTAAGTAGATCTGAAATAAATAACAAGTGGCCTAATCGCGGACGTAGAAATTTAGTGACATTTTTTTGTGGGGTTCCTAAACATTTAGTTTGCAATTAGAATTTTTAATATTGCACTATAAATTGTGATTAAATTGGTTACATGTGATTAATTTTTATGAAAATAATTAGGTTTTATTTTAATGAATTCTCAGAAGGTTTATTATGTAAAATTAAAATGTTAAATGCATTATAATTGTAAAGTATTCCTATTTGAAATGCATATAGTTTTACTATTGAATATATTTTTAATGCTTTTGTAAATTACATCCATTTTATAAAATTTTAGATCTAAATTTCAAAATAATTTAAATTCAACAGTTTTATATTTTTTATAATAATACTTCTTTATATTTCTGTTAAGTTATTATTTTTGTTGTAATGAATTATAGAAATTTTTCTGCTAGTAATTTGGTAGAAAAATATAAACTGTACTAATTTTTCTAACATTTTCACTAACAGTTTTTGTTTTGAAAAGATTGAAATTACTCACATCTTTAAAATACAAATCATTAGTCAGATAATTGATTTATTTTGGTATGTACTCGTGTAAGAAGGATATTATGACCCTCTTTCAAAATATTGTATAATTGTAAGAACCAATATTATTTCTATTATACATTATAGTAAAAAAAATTTTCTTAATCTTTGTTTGTAATATAATATTTTGAAGTTAAAAATATAATAAATTATAAAGATAATTTTTTTCTTCACTTTTTAGAAATTGTAGAATGCAAGAAAGCATTTTATGTTGAATTGTTTATAACATTCACTAAACTAAAAAAAAATGTATTTTTTTCATATGTTCTAAAATATTCAATAATTAATTTAAGTGTTTCTATCTAAATAAAATTTTAAAGCTGTGCAGTACTTTTTATATAATATTTATTTTGGATTACCAATTTTTTATGTGTTATGCACTAATATTTTTAGCTTCTTTGTGTTAGTATAGTTATTAAATTAAATTCATTACTGTCTTTTTAATAATTGTAATTTAATGTTCTTAATTGGTCCCTATGTTTTTCTTCTTCTTTTATTAAGGATTAAGCATCAACAAATATGGCTAAAGCAACTTTAGTTTCATCTGCCAAGTGTTATGAAGGTTTTCAGAAAGTTTATCGTCACATGAGCGAAGAGTTAAAGTGTGAAATGAATTTTTCTGTATTTTTACCTCCTCAAGCTGTTGATAAAAAGTGTCCAGTTCTATATTGGCTTTCAGGTATATGTGTATATAAAGCTTTAGAAAATAAGTGTAACCAGTAATATTTTTGAAAATTATTTCAGGAAAAAAATCTTATCTTATAATATTTTTAAGTAACTTTATTGAATTATGGTGTAAAAGTAACTAATTTATATAAAATAAACTACAATATTATAAATTCAAAAAGAAAAAAAAATTTGATGAATCAAAGCCAGTTAGAACTAAAATGAAAGAATCTTCTTTTTTGAAGATATTTGTTAGGAGATTATTATTGAAGAAAGAATTTACAATTCTCGTTTAATAACAGCATTTATTTTACTTTTCCTTTACAATAGCAAGGTTTGCAAACTGTATGGATCAAATTAGCTATAATGACACAGCAAGTCACAAGTACCAACAGCGAGTCATCATTACAATTCAACTCTCATTATAAAACTTAACTATTGTTAACTTCACTTGCATTCTCAGCCAAGGCCTAAAATTTTTATTTAGTCATTCATTATAATTGCACATAAAAGTCTGCAAATAGGTTTTTTTTTTTTTTTTGAACAAACAACTTCAAAAAAAGGAGATTCTCTATAGGTTTGTTCTAATTGGTTCTTTATATCATTATAAATATTTCTTTTTAAATTTATAATATTATAATTTATTTCATTTAAACTTATTGCTTTCATTTTTACACTAGGAACTAATAAAGACTATTTAAATGATTTGTTCATAGGTTTGACATGTACAGAGAGAAATTTCATAGATAAATCTGGCATGCATCGTCATGCTGTCAAGCATGGTATCATTGTTGTTGGCCCTGATACCAGTCCTCGTGAGTTTATTATTTATTTTTTTTTTTAATTTTTATTTTTGCATTATTTTGAACTAATATGTGTTTCTTATTTAATTTTACATTATGAACTAATAATGTAAAATTAATAACCTTAAAAAAACTTATGTATGGTAAAAGATGTGCATTTAATGAATTGTTTTTTTAAGATAATTCACAAAAGTGAAATGTTATCTATTTATCATTATTAAATCTAAATGATATGAATAATATGTTTCTTTGAATTCTATCTAATATTATATTTTGGTTTAATTATGAAATCAAAAATGTGTATATACTTATTTCTATTAAATTATTACATTTATCATAATTAAATAACTTAATAACTAGCTAGCTAAATGTGTTAATAAAAAAAATATTTTTAAAAAGTTAAAATTTGCAAATTTGGTTTTATCGAATAATCTGTTGATTGGCAACTATGTATTTTTATGTATAGATTTATTGTATAAATGGGAAGAGATTTGTTTTAGCCATATTTCTGGAAAAATAATGATTTTTCATTTTTTAATTAATATTAGATAATTTATAAGATAAAATTATTCCTTTTTGTATTTTGTATAACTTTCTAAATACTTTATGCAATGGAGAGTAATATACACAGTCCAATCGCATTAATGTGACCACCACTTACTTTCGACGTCAACGTGAAATAACCAGTCACAAAAGGCAGGTGGCAGCACATTGCAGTGGAGTGTATATAAAGAATTCCACTTAATACTATATTCCAAACCCAACTAGCCAGAATATACAAGAATGTATATTCTGGCTTTTGACAGGAGGTCACATTAATATGACTGGACTGTCTGTGTCTTTTTATAAAGATTGTTTATTTCAACAGGATAAAAATATGTTGTGTAAAAATGTCCTTCATTGCATGAATAGTAAAGCTTGAAGAAAATGGTTTGAATCTAAGGAATAAATCAAACCAAAACATATTCAAACAGTGTTTAAAGTAGTAGTTTATCCAACTTATTTTATGATTCTAATATTAAGTAATTGTTTCTATGAATGTAATGTGTTTTGCTACAAATTCTTGGGATTATTTTAGTTTGATGACCCAAGATAAAACTTAACATGTATATTATATTACTTACAAATTTGGAACCATCTTAATTAAACAAATAAAAACAATTAAAAATTAAGGTTTTAAACGAAAAATGCATTTAATATCATAATTACAAAGCGAGGTGGACCAAATAAATACACTTTTTTTCAAATTAAAGATACAGTAATATTCTTTTGAACTTCTAATTAAATATAAATATTTGTAACTTTATAAAGGCGATTTAAAAGTCTTTTGCTGCAACATAAAATATATATATATGCAGTCGTATTTAAGACTTAAAACTTTACAAAGAAATATTAATCTAGATCAATATATTTAAAATAATAGATCTATTTTAAATATATTTAAATCCTCATCAATTCTGCTGAATTATTTCATGTTCTATTTTTACCGTTTTCAGGTAACTGCAACATAGAGGGCGAGGATGATTCTTATGATTTCGGTACAGGTGCTGGATTTTATGTTGATGCCACTGAAGAAAAATGGAAAAATAATTATAGAATGTATTCTTATATTACAAAAGAAGTAATTCAAATTCATACTTACTTTTTTTAGATATATAAAAATGTTCAATATTTTCCTGTTAGCAGGGTGTCAAAATGTAAAAAGCTTTATCACTGCCATTTATAATGTTGTAGTATGATTACATTTTCTTTCTTAATGCCCTGCTAACAGAAAAGTACTGAATCTCCTAATTCAATTCAAATCCCTTAATAGGAATAAATTTTACTGTTCTGAATATATTTTTTTGTATTTATTTTGTTAATAAGTAATCTAAAAATAATAAAATATTTATTAACTTACTTTATATTTATTATTACTTCTCTTAATTATTATAAATTCAAAATATTTTCAATAACATGCATTTTTAAAAGATATAAATGTATTTATCATTATATTAATATTTTTTGCTTGCATTTTAGCATTTTTTAAAATAATATAAAGATAATGTCTTGGGAAAAAAATGAAAGAAGCATGTAATTGAATTTTTTCATTTGAACAATTTTAATTTAAATTTTTCATGCACTGCCATTTGTACAGGTATATATATAATGTAATAATAATAAATTATTCTAAAATATTAATAACAGTAATAAACAAATAATCTTAAATTGATTTATTTTTTTTGTAAATTTCAAACTTTATTTCCTAGCTTCCAGATCTTATAAATAAAGAATTTCCAACAAATGGGAAATGTGGAATTTCTGGTCACAGGTAATTTTCATTATAAATTCTTATTTTATTTTATTGTATATATTAATATATAAATAAAATTTTTTTAATTTGTGTCAAATTTTTAAATGTCATAATGAAATTAAAAAAACACATTTATTTAAACAAATTTTAAAATGAGTAACCTGCATAAATTTTTTATGTTAAAGCTTTTGATGTGGAGGGCAGGTAAGTAATACTAATAATATTAATAGTAATTGCAATACAATTTATAAAAAAAAAAAGTTGGGAGTGAAGTTCTTAATCAGTAATTGGTTCATAGGTTTGTACTGCTGCTTCCCTGAGCTTAGGTGAGACTTATCCAATGCTCTAATCATTATTGCTATTATTCTAATTAAGATGGATAAAAATAAGAATCTAAAAATCAAGTATTATCTATTTCTGTTCATTTTATATATACTATAGATCAAGAATACACAATGTAAGCTGTATGCAGCCTGTCAATGTTTCTCATGTGGCCTACATCATCATGTATCCATTATACTTCAAAACAAAAAACTGATCATTTCCAAATTTTAATGAAAGGTTAATATAAGGAACATGATCAGTTATTAATTTAATTAAAAAAAGTAGATATTTTGAATAATGGATAAATTTTTTATTCAATGTTTTCCATTTTATTACAGACTGCAAGATCAAATATCAATAACAGGCTAACCCAAATGTATGATTTTTATGTGTAATTTCTTTTATATCTCTAAAATATTTATTACCAAAAACATGCTAGCAAGGCATTTCATTTTTAATTATGTTAAACAAGGTAGACATAGTTGTTGTTAAAAATACATTAAAATTTGCCGACCTGTTTAGATCAATACATATCTGTAAATAAATATTTTTTTTTTATAAAAAAAAAAAAAAGGAAATACGTATGTTGAATATTTTTGGGGGCATTTGCATGTGTGAGATGTGACCATCTGACAATGATTACATGTAGTCCTTGGTCTTTACAACTCTATACATCCATTCTATAAAATGTAATAGCTTTAGTTGTATTTATGATAATAAAAAAAAACTTACTTTTATTAAAGCAATATTAATTTGAATCTATGGAATGAGAAAGAAGAATTCGCAGTACTGGGTTAACTGTCCTCGTATGTGCATATTGTTTCAAGAAAATAAGAACTTCTGGGAACATTCTAACCAAACAATCCACCTATTAATGTGAAACACTCTTACATAGTTGCCATTGAATGTTACTTTCTTGAAAGTAATAAATGTAATGCAGTAAAGATTGAACCTGCACTCTTTTAAAGACTTATAACAAATGAAGTGTTGTATATAAATATAATTCTCTGCATCAATTGTTTTGAAAAACAATTGAATCTCTTATTAATTAATTACATTAATAAAATATTTAAATTTGCCTTGCATTAAAATAATTTTGTTAGCATAAATTGTTGACTTAGAATTATCTAAGTTTCCATATTTTACTTTGTAAAACTTTTTATGTCTACTAAAAAATTTGTCATTTCATTTTTACATTTGTTTGTATTTGATTTTCATTATCTGTATTTTTCAGTATGGGAGGTCATGGTGCTCTTACAATTGCACTCAAAAATCCGGGAAAATATGTTAGTATTTCAGCTTTTGCTCCCATATGTAATCCATCGGAAGGTCCATGGGGTCAAAAAGCATTGCTTGGATATATGGGATCTGATCGTAGTTCTTGGACTAATTATGATGCTACACTATTGGCAAAATCGTATACTGGACCAGAGATAAAAATTCTTATTGATCAAGTAATTTTGCATTATTTCATTAGCGAAATTTGTAAAATTAAGAAACAAATGTAATTTATGCTTTTAGAATATTTGCAGTACACAGGTCTTAGTTTGCATTCTGTTTATATATGTTTAAATCATATATGTTTAAGGTACTAAAATTTTTAAATTTGTTAATTTATTGTAAATTCTTTACACGTTTTATCAAATAATAGTTTGTTTTTTTAACTTATGAAAATTATTTGCAGTATTTTTTATTAATTTGGAAAAAAAAATAAAATCTATTATGTCGATGCATTACAGAAATATTTTTTTTTGCAAATTAAATTGCAAATTTTATTAATATTAAACCATAATAATATTGTCTTAATACCGTAAAAACCAAGAAGTCTAAAATATCATGATGTTAAAAATAATAATTTGTTTTTTAGCTATGAAATTGTTTTCCATTAACTGAAAATTATCAGATAATGTTGATAGCTTATCATAGATCTCATGTATGATTTTTATAGATGATAAATAATGATTAATTAAAAAATAATTACTCATTTGGCTCCAGATAAAAAATAAATAATATTCAGTAAAGCTTAAACAATATGTATAAAAAGATGCTTAAAATAATTTTTTTATTACACTAAAGGTATTTAATTTAATGTTTCCACATGGTATGAACATTAAAAATTATATTATATGTTTACATTCATTTCTTTACTAGGGTACAGAAGATACCTATTTAGAAAAAGAGCTTTTACCTCAGAATTTTGTAGCAGCTTGTAACGATACAAAAATTAATCCTGAATTACGAATGCAAGAGGTACATAAAATATATAGTTATATTCATAGTCAAATTGTTATATTTTCATATAACTCTTTATAATAGTAATTTTACTGATATAATTGTATGTGCTCTGTTAACTATTGAATATTATACCATTATATGAATATTATAACAATTTTAGATTTTGTGTGTATTTACTTATTTAAATTATCATGTATTCAACACAATAAGACTGTGCCTAATTGCAGGTTAATCAAGTATTTACTGGTAGGTAAGTAAATTTCAAATTGGGAAAAAAAATAATGCATTCACTGCTGTAGAAACATTTCTAATCTTTGTTAATGTCTTATTGATATTTATAATTATTTATTTTAAAAGGTATTTTATAAAATTACTAATACTAAAGTTTATATTTTATAGCTGAGTCTGAGAGATCTGTTATATAATAAATATTTTAAACTTTTATTATCTATAATAATGTATAAATAATTTTTTTTTAAATTTGATAAACATTTACTTTTATTATTTTTTGTAAATAATATAGCACTTTTTTTTTCAGGGTTATGAGCACAGCTATCTATTTGTTACAACTTTTATTGGAGATCATTTTGACTATCATGCTAAATATTTATGCTAATGATTTGTTAAGATAAAATTTATTTTGCAATGTTCTAAACTAATATAAGTAACACTTTTTTTTCCCATACCTTTTGAAATTTTGAGTACAAACAAAATAACCAAGTTATTAATTGCATTTATTTAAATGCATTATGATTTTTTTTTTGGTGTATTATTTTTATCATTCTTAAAATTTGAATGATCTATTTTAGAAATGTATTACATGTTGATTTTATAAAAATAAAGTATTTTTCAATAAATAACTTTGTATATTATCGTTTTCTGAAAGTGTATTACAAAATTATTTAGAATGGTAATTGTTACTATAAATGAAAAGAATTTTGCATTTCATTTAAAGAGTTATTTAACAAAGATAACCTTTGTACACAAAATTCTTAATAGATATGTCACTAATTTATTTAAGCATAACTACAGTTTTGATTTAAAAAATGTTTAATTTCCAAAGCATGTAGTGAAAGATTTCTTACTTTTAAATGTTGAAGAAATGATGCTTTTGCTTGTGCTTATTGATCTTTAATTCTTGTAAATGCAATTAAATTAATTCTAATTGACAAAAGCCAGAATTGATGGATAATTTTAAACAGTGATACACTGCCTATGTACTAGAGGACATTAAGAGTAGCTTTAATTTGATGCTTTGGCAAAAAGTTGATATTGGTGTAGCACAATTAAGTTTAATTAAATTCAACGTTCACACTGCCGACTGCATTCTTTTTACAATATTCTATCATTTTATCATTATAATTTTTGTATTTTGTTTAATTTTTTGGTTAATTTTGGATACATATTACAGTGAATATTTTACAAATGAAATTGCTCTGTTTCAAGATAGAAAAATGTGTATTATATTATTAGTTTTTATTACTTTCTTTATTAAATTTTTTTTTGCGCAACAGAAGTTATCAAAGTAAAATATGTTAAATTAAACAAAGAAATGATGGATCATCTCTGTTTGTAAAAATATTTTATAGATGAATAACAGATCACAAATTTCAAACACATTCTTTAGTTATTTTTACATATATCAAATTCTTACTATTTCTCCTTGCCAGAAATTTTATTCTGATGATTAATTTTTCTGCAGTTTGTCAAATTAAAGCAATGTTAGGATTTTTTTTTGAAAGAAATTGTATAATATTATGAAAAATTCAAAATTGTATAATATTATTGGGGTATGTCACTCAACTTAGAAAAGTTGGGGGAATTTTTGAAAAAAAATATAATCTTGCACCAGAGTTATATCTTTTAAAATACTAGGCTCCAAAATTCTGGGCTTTAATCACAATAATTTGTGGATTTCTTCCCATTTATATTCTGCATTATAAGTGAAATAGAATTAGCCTAAGTTGTCATTCCAGTAGAATTGCATTTTAATTCATCAATTTTGAAATAAGCAGCAGTTTTTCTTTGTGAATAAAACAGGCAAGTTGTAGCTATTTCCCTTTTTTTTTTTTTTTTTTTTTTAAGGATTTTTACCTAGGATTTCTGTGTCATAGACTGAATCATTTATTATCTAACTGAATTATATATTTTAGATATGTATAGCTTGTGTTTTAATGCTGCAAATTTTGCTTGCTTTTATCATTGTCAAAGCATCTGCAGAAGCACAGATTTCCTTTAATTTTTGCACTAAGAAAATTTTTCCCTCAAATTTATTTGATATTTTCATTATTTTCAGTCCTTTTTCAGATGGCTGCCCTTGTGCCACCTAAAGCAGGGTTTTCCTAAGCATCAACCCTTTTCTAAATTACTAAATACTTAAGAAAATTTCCATTTCGTTAAATATTTTGTCAAACTTTACCTCACATTAACAAAATTTATAGCTCAAATTTTCCAGCCTTTTGTTAATCAATTAAGAATTGTACAACCCAAAAATCGGACTTCAAAACAGGGTGACACAAATATAATTTTTTGTGACCAAAGAAAAATCCGTTTGCTGAACAATATTCTTGAAAATATGAACGCTGTTCTTAAAGGTTAGGAAGAAGGAAACATGAGTTAACATGAATTACTGTTGATTTACAAAAACATTTTGACCATAAAGAGGAAATCAATAATACTATATGGCTTTAAAAATAAATTCTAATCCTATACATAACACATATACATTCATAATTTAACATGATCACTAGTTATTGGGACAAATTATAGTTTTCTTATTGAAATGTGGAATATAGAGCCTTTAGAATTTGCTAGAGCAGAACCAGGAAAAAGAGATATAAATATTTATTTTAAAACTATGCCAAATAGGGATTATGAGATATGCTTATTATCTAGAAGAAGGAAAAGTTTTTATCAATGATAAATTAAAACCTCAGTAAGTATTTTATGTTTTACAACTCAAATTAGGGCATGCATTAGGAATTAACACATAATATAAATCAAACTTCTGTCAAGTTTCTATATTTCTTAGGTTAAAATAATGTTTCTGAATTTGTTAGACAAAAGTGACATAAATTATATAAATATCACTTTGATAGTGTTGCTTTTATTAATTAATATACCTATTTAAAAATTTTTAAAGGCTATTAATTAATTTTTATTTTATCAAAGGTTAGAATTTAATACTATGGATACATCTTCTGATAAAATACGAGTTCTATTTTTAGAAATGTTGATGCCATGAATAGAAATCAAAGTGGATCTTATATTTTAATTTCTAATGATGTGTTTTTATGAATTTGATGATAGATTATATGTTTTAAATTATTTATTTCTAAATATTCAATATTCTGATGCTATATTAAAAGTTACACAATCCTACATTATACATATTTATAAATGAATATGTAAATGAAAAAATACACATTTGATAATAATTATTACCTGCCCCAAATTTCCAAATTCAAGGTGCAATGGAAAATGTAGATGGAACTATACATTTATGATTCTGATTTTACATTTATTGAAAAAATCATACTAAAAATATCGAATTTTGCTTATAAAAATAATACTTATAAAATATCTAATTATATTCATACTAAAAATTATCTAAAATACATTGTTGTAAAAAAATAATATAAAATTCATTTTTCAGAGCAATCTCAAATACAATTTTCAAAAACCCCAATATTTTAAAGTTAGTCGTTGCTATTTAGGTGGAGAGCTTTATAATATTTCTAGGATTTTTATATTATCTAAAAAGCTTATTTATATTAGAATGCCTGAAGAAAAAAAAAAAAAACCTGGTACAAAAAAAATATTAAAACATTAAATATAATGATGAACAAACAAGTTATATCCGCAGCAAACAGAATGATTATTTCTTTGTCTCGTCTCATAAAAGTTATTTTTAACATTAAAGGAAGACACACATATTAATATTAAATAACTATAGCATAAATTAATGATACTTAAAAATATTAATATTAAATAATTATAGTATAAATTAAAAGGTTTTTTTAAAAATAAATTTTTATTGATGGTACCGGCATTCGAATAATTAATTGGCATACTGTATGCAACTCGTTATGTAGAATAATTTCTTGAGATTAATTCTAGTTTATTTCATTATGCAATATGTTTTTGTGGTTAATTAATAATGGTAATATTTTATTATGTGTGAATATTACTTTTGTAGCATTAATTAATGTATTAACATTTAGAGTTTAACTAGTGTATGATTTTAAATTGTTTGTTTAAATCTTTTTTTTTTTTTTTTTTTGTATCTTGTGAATATTAGAAAAGTGGCATACACTTTACTTGATTTCTCAGATTGAGCATTAGTATAATGCAATGTATGTCACATTCCTAAAATTCTTGTTGTAGAGAGGGTTACAATTAATTTTAAATACTTTAAGAATTAAGAGAGAATTTGAAGAAGAATTTTCTAAGAATTCGAAGAAGAATTGAAAATAAATTCTAGTTGATGTAAGCACATTTCCACTAAGACACAGAGGTGTAGTTTGCTCTTTTATTTTAACTCTTTGTTAATTTCTTTTAATTTTACTTTTAAATTTCATAAAAATATATTTTTAAGCATAATTATTTTTAAAAGAATTTATTACTTCTTTAATTGATAATTTTTAACTCAATGAGTTAAAAGCTAAAGAACCATCTCTTTCATATGCAAAGTAGGAGATAGAGGTTGCGAAGCAACAAAGCTCTCCATTAATCCAACAAATCGTCATTGTAATGTAGTTTGCGCTGAGAACATAATGAAATATCACAACTATGTCAGTAGCTCGTAGGTGAAAGATAAAAATAATAATAAATTTATAAAGTTCCATTTTAAAAGTAGTTCAAAGGCTTAGTAATTTGATGCAGAAAATTTTTAGTTTCTGTAACTGAAGAATTTATATTTTCTTCAATTAAAAAAATATATATGTATCTATAATGCTGTTTAAATTAATGAAATAAATGTATTTTAATTATTAATCGATCACAACTATCCAATTTGTTATGTATAATCAAACTGTATTTTTGTCAGAAATTTTTTACTAATTAACAATCAATCGTTAAAAGAGAAGCTACAACAGATCACAATTTCTGTTCGACTGGAAAATTCCCTTTTAAAATAAAAATCAGTAATCGATTTTTTTTTTTTTTTTTTGAAATGTCATTTTTCTTTCAAATTATTGTTCATGTCAGACTTGATTATATACCACAAATTCTGAGATGAAAAAATAATTTATTTGTTCAAATTATAACAAATACATTTTTTTTTTTTTTTTTTTTTTCATAAACAAAATTATGTAAAAAAAAAAATTCTGTAGAGAAAAACACATTTTCTGTGCACAAAAAAAAAAAGAAAATTTAGAAATTCTAATATTTCTTAAATACAAAGGATATTTACAAATCTAACAAAATTCAATTCAAGGCATAAAATATGATGTAAATATTTTTTCAATAGAATCTAGATATGGTTTGCACACACGCAGAGAAAAAAACGCAATAATTTTTATTAAAGATAAAAGAAATTGATAATAATAAAGAAAAATAGTTTAGATTCATTTAGTGACTAAAAAAAATATATACCAGGAGTGATTGGGTAGTAAAAATTAATTTGACATACAATTCTAAAAATTTATCTAAATCTAAGCATGAAACACCCTCCCACTTTTCTTCTATCTTTCCAACAAAGCTGCAATATAAGCTATTTATTTGACATGGAAAGTAAGCATTTTCTTAATGTTCTGGAATGAATAGTTAAATTTTCTGAATACAATCCCTCCTGATTTACAAAATACATTTAAAATCAATTTTCAGATGAAAATATAAATTATTATAGGAATATAAAATCAGTAAAATAAGATGACTATATAAATAATTTTAAAAATGCTTAGTACATTTATTATTCAAACACATTTTTTTAAATAAGGAATATATTCAGAATCAAGGTACTTGAAAAAAAAAAAAGGTAAGTTTACAATTAAAAATTTACTTTAAACATCAGATTCAAAAATTTGATCAATTATATGTTTCCCATTATAATCAGCTTCAAATGATTTTTTTGAATTGTTTAAAAGATTATATCTTTGAAAAAGTAAAGACTTTGCAAATTGATATAATTCTAAATCGAGCTTATTTAAATCTTTTATTCTCTGCAGATCCTTTTCACTTATTTCATATAGTGCAGAACTACTTCGTGTTTCGTTTAATTGTTGAAATGGCTGAAGAAATTTTAAGTGAAAAGTATTCTCAAACAAATATTGAGTAAGTTTCTGAAATTCACATAAACCAAAGAATGCCATTTTTTGTAAATTTTGTTTGGCACTAGCAAGCATCATGACTTCTCTTTGATGTTCTGACATGATAGTTTTGTTATAACAGCCAACAAGAGTTAAATCAGCAAGCATTCTTGTCTGGCGATTCATAGCTAAATTTGATTTACAACTTAAAAATTGTTCTAAAGTGACATCACTCCAATCTTTCCCCTCAAAGCAAGGTGGCAACTCTTGTCTTGTAGGAGATCTCCCACCACATAGATGACGGGCTGTTTTCCACGTAGCTCCTCTTTGAACATGTTTATATTCACTTAAAAAACGAGCAATAGGATCTCGTAATAAAGTGATATAAAAATATCTATAAAATTTAACATTTTTAGTGTACATCAAAACAACTAATAGTTAATATATGATATTGATGAATGGATGGATTCTATTTTAATGTCTTAAGCATATAAAACATTGCACTAAAAATATAATAACAAAATTGTAAAGGCTTTAAAAATAAAAATGGGTAATTTTTTTCTTATTGAGCACTAATTATAAAATTCAAAAGATTCTGGCATACATATCAAACCAAAATTTAAAAACAACAATGCAAGAGAAAATTGCTGTATCAAACACTAACAAGTATAACTGAATTGTGAATTTAAAAAAAAAAAGGTCTTATCTCGGTTCAAAAAAGTTTTAGTTCTTTCTGATCATTTTAAGTGGAATACAATTTTTTTTTGCTCTGAAATTTCTAATTAATGTGTTATACCACAACATACTAAAATGGTTTCTTTGAATGAAATTGTGTTGGGGAGAAAATGACTTTTTGAAATGCATTCCTAGAGTTAGATGGTAGATTAGATGAGTAGATTAGATAGAGCTAGAGTTAGATGATTAAATTAGTAGATGGTTTTTAACAACAAAATGGCACTATAAAAGAACATTTATTATATTGTTTTTATTAGTATTTTAAAATATCTACTTATTATGAAAAATAGCCTTCAAATATTTGTACTAAAAATTTTCTTTGGTGTTTTCTTGCAATTCTGTTATTGCTGTAATCCAAATGCTAAATGTCCATGTATAATGTTTCGAAATCTGCAAGTATACATCATTTTAACTTTTGCAGGTAATTTATTTTTAAACGACCGACTTGTACTTTTGAAGAATAGGCTGAAATTCTCCAATAGTAGGTATATTAGCACAACAATCTTTTGTTTTCAACAGGACTAATATTCCATTGCTTACTTCGTTATCTCTAAGATTTCTCCAGTCAGGGTAAAACATCCAGAAGGGGGGGAGGGAAATGACATTGAAAGAAAATCCTATTTTTATTTTTTACTGCATGATAATGCCAACCAAATAACGATCATAGCACTGCTTTTGTTTCATCTGGAGAACTGCCACAGAATAAGTGGGACTCCATTATTTCTTCATATATCTTGGCATGAAAATAATCATTTAAAAATGACACTACTTTGTTACAGCACTTGTGTCTCATGATAGTAGAAAGTTGTTTTTCCGGTTTTGATATTATGCACACAAAATTCATATACCCATAGTTGAGGTAAATAAAACACTTTCTGGGTAGGCAGAACTGGTAGAAGATTTTACAAGAAATTAACATTCTGCTTTTTCTGAATAAGGCAGCATTGTGGCTGCACATGTTTTAATAAATTTTGAAAAACAGTTTCATCTCGCAGAGGTGAGACTTTTTCCTCTTATTGAAAACAGATATGAACCCTTCATACTCACAGTATACAAAGTCTAAGTCTAAAAGAGTACATAAAAAAGTCACTTTAAAGAAAATTCCTAGATGAGCTTTTTTTGTAATGCCCTTTTATATTAAATTCATTACAAGGCAGTTAGCTGACTTAGTGAATTTTTTTTTTTTTTTTTTTTCATTCATGTTTGTAATTGATTTTTTTTTTTTTTTCTTAAATTTATTTTCAATGGTACTTCAGTATGTGTCCTTTGTATATGTCTTTGGTAAACCACTTGCAAACATCAAATAAGTAAGTACATTGCACTCTGCTCTAAGTTCACCTCTTTTGAGATGCTTTTTTTTAAGAAAATAATTTGGAACTACAATTGCAACACTAGTGGACAGTGATAATATAAGCCAGAGAAAATGATAGAGCCATATAGACAGGACATCCATTTAGGGGTTGATATTATTGGGGATATATATTTTAATGCAGTATATATAAATGGGAGACTGCCCTCTCAATGTGCTGTTAAACCACCAAACACTAAATCCAAACCATTTATACTTTGCACATTTCAATCTGTTATTAAAATTACCATCAGGATCTAGATGTTAGTACTGAGAAACTGCAGAAACTTGAGAAGAAAGAACCCAACAATTCTACATTACCTTCAAGCTCAGAGGAAGACGAGACAGAGGAAGCCTCTACTTCATTATGAAGGAAATCTTGATCAAAATGAAAACTTCGAAGTATCACCACAATAAAGCTCAAGCATAAATTTTCATTAATATATATATTTCATATAACAGCATTTGTATATTAGCATTTTCATTATTTTATATAACTCCACCAATAATAGTCAATAATAATAAAAATTTTGTGGGAACAAATTAATCATTTTCCTGCATTCCTCATGAGAAAAATTTGTTTGGTATGCATCCTGTCTAGTATAGATTTAAAGATCTGGAATGAATTAGTATTACATCAAAGAATCAATGTATTTTTATAAATATGTGAACTGCCGTTTAAAATACTGAAAAACAATACTTTTTATAATTTTCGACAATTATTGTAGCAATTCATTTTGAATCATGTTTTTGTTTTTTGTCTCAATTGTGAAATATCATTATAAATGAAAGTGATCAATTGTGAAATGTCATTGTAAATAAAGATTTTTCTTCTTCTTTATAACATCAAAAAAATGCATATTGCTAAACTGAAGTATTTCTCAAAATTTCGAAGAAATTCTTAGTCACCGGGCAAATCCTGGTTACTGCTGTTTTATAGTATCTGTAATTTATATTTTATTTTTCATTTATTATTTTAGTATATCTTTTTAAAAAGCAATACCGTTTTATGTTTTTTGGTAAGTATTATAATAACACTTCATCCATTAATGGGTCAAATATCAATTTTTTTTATGTATCAATGATTTGTACATCTCTAATTCGAAATCAAGACTCAAATTGGCTAATTAATATTTGTACGAACTGTCGTTGTAATATATCTAGAATACTCCATTGAAGAATAGTGTATATTGAATTATTCCAATGCACATACTATGTATTATGTGCCCCATCAAGTCATTTTTAAAAGATGTAACTATATTTTATATATTAGAGGAAGTTTATCATTTATAAACTAGTGATACTTTTCTCAAATAGCTACATTTCATGAAATTAAAGAAAATTACTTTTTATGACAAAATCAACTCTCTCTCTCTCTTAAGTTGCAATTTTCATGAATGAGTTGAAGTATATGTCATACAAGGGTTCATCAAAATTATCAAAAGGGTTATCAAAATTATTACAAATCTTATTTTGCAATATTTGAGCATAGCTTCCTATAGTGTTTAACATAATGTATAACATTTAAACATAGTGTATATAACAGTATAGAATATAACATTAGCATTTAATTATTGTAGTATATAACATTTAAACATAGTGTATAACATTTAAATAATTTAATATAGTGTATAACATTTAAATGTGTTCTCTATGTTTCAATACGCTTGGTGGAGTAAAGTTTTCCTTATTTGAGTTACATTAACATATTATTTCTCTTTAAAAGTTATTTTAACTAATAGTATAATAATGATGTTGTGATGAAATAGAAAATAGTATTTTATACAGGCATGAACTATTTTACATGATTAAAATTATTTTATAAAAAAAATGAAGAAAAATTTACAAAGTAATCAGATATAAAAATATAAAGAGAAGGGCACTTTTGAGTACAACTTAAAAGTAATTAAAATATAACCAACTCTAATGCAAATGTACGAAGAATTAATACAACTGAATTGTTAAGAAATAAAACAGTTACTATATCTATATATTTTAAGTGATATTGAAAGTTTCATTTAGTAAGACATGATTTCATAGCAATCATATCACTTGGATTAAGGAATTTTCAAATTTCAGAAAAATATATACCTTCTTTTGGATGACTCTTTCTCTGTTTGATCCATGGCACTATCTACACAATTTGTAAGCTCAGTCCAATCTGCATGAAGACCACATTTCCATCCAGTAGAATATCGACTAAAAAGCCACTGTCTATCTGCAGAATGAGGACGTGAACACTTGCATTTTTTTCGCCCTTTCTTACAAGAGCAAGGTTGTTCCAGTGCTAAATTTTTCACCAAATGTCTTCCAAAGGATGTACCTCCTGTTTTTTGAATATGTAAAAACACAACAACATCTGAATCTTTGATGTCAAATTCAAAATCTGGTTCTTTAACCATATCTTCAAATGACAGTTTATTCTTCATTCTGTATAAATCAGATTTTGCAATTGAAGGATGAGATAAAAATGATAAAGGTTTGCCCATGTTGTCAACAACATTTATTAGGTTCATTTTATTCCAGTGACCAGATTGTGTCTGTGAATATGTCCAGATATTAAATGTGCATATTTGTTCCGAACATAAATAGCTGAATGATATAATTCCAAAAAATGTCACTAATATACATATTATTAGAACATATTTAAAACGGTAGTAATTCTGAAAAAGGTTCATATTTCGGCACAATGCGTACAGGATATTCGAGCATCTTTTGAAAGAAATCAAAAAGCATTAATGAAATTTTGTGTTGTTAAAAACAAAACGCACATGTTCTATTTTGATTAATAACAGTTATGAATTAGTAAAAATCCAAAAATCAAATAAAATGTTACTTAAAATAAATAAGCATTCAGTTTCTAATCATGAATAAGTACTATGATCTCAGTTAGGTTACACTTTTAAAACATTTGTAACTTGACTTGACTTGGCGCTTTGAGATGTATGCTCGCTGACGCTGCTTTATCTCAAATTATCCGAATGTTTTTATTGTCAACCAAAATTGCAGAAGTGTAAATAAGACCTCCTTAAAATACACTCAAAAATTTAAAATTCCAAAATCATTGAAAAATCCGAAAACACTGAAATCATTTTGAAATTTCAGGAGTCCAAAATTCCTTCTGAAATACCATAAACGTTGTCGACACTTTCTAACAATCAAAAGAATAACAATAAAAGAAGTATATTTGGACATGAAAGGAATGGATAAAATACTAATCAAACGATGAAACATTTTAGCATTTAAACGATGATTTAGAACGCATGAAGTACTACTAGTACTTGAAACGAAAAATGAAAATGAGCTAACACGAAAAAAACCAATATGGGGTACCCCATAGAAGACGGGGTTACGAGACTTTTCGTAGAAATTGTAGAATTACTGTTGTTTTATAATAAGCATCTTCAGACATATCGAATAGCCATGAGTATGAAAGAACTTTATAACCAAAAGCACTTTGGAGTTTGTTTCGGGAATATCATATTTTTGCATTGGAACAAAATGTGTTCCACTGTTTCTGGAGTTTTGCAGATTGAACATAATGGAGAAGAGGTTAGGCCAAATCTGTGGAGTTTTGCGTTGCAAGGATATGTTTTTGTGCGGAACCTGGATATAAGAGTATCTTCCCTTCGATGATTAGGAAAAAGTCTGTGTGTAGGTTTAATATTATTCAAGTGCATGAGTTCCTGAGCATATTTGCTACCCTTCCACTGTTCCGTTGCTTTAAGTTGTGCTTTCTTTTTTTAGTTGAAAGATGAGATCTTCCGGTGAAATCCAATGAAAAATTATTGAATCTGTTGCAGATTTCGCGAGGGAGTCTGCTAGTTCATTTTCCTTAATACCAACATGTCCTGGGGACCAGATTAATTCAATTGATGAAATACTATTGCTAAGATCTTGAAGTTTATTACCCAGAAACTGAATGATACGATTAGAATGTATGTTACAATTTTGTAACGCTAGAAGAACGGATAGACTATCTGTGAGAATAATATATTTATGAGCAGAATGAACATAAGTAGAAAGAGTTAACAGGAGTGCTAGGGCTTCTCCTGTGAAAATACTATTATGATTTGAAATCTGTCCAGATAAAGACTCTTGTGAAAAGGAATTAATGATTGCTATTGAATGTTTAAGTTCTGTCTTAGAGGCGTCGGAGGCTAAAATGATTCTATCTTTCCAATGTTCATTTTTGTATTGTTCAAAGAGAAATTTTATGATATGATGAGGTAACTGTTTGGTTTGAAAAGGTAAATCGCCAAGATGAAAAGTGACTTTCGAATTTACTCTAACTGGCGGAAAATTAGGAATTAAATTAGAAGGCTGGATGTCTAAATTGTTTAAGAGATCAGCAAAAAAGCATTGTAATGAAATGGGACGTTTTAACCTTGGAGTTTTATTACTCGATCTAAGATAAATGGTGAGTGGAGACGAGGAATCAAAAGAAATTTGTTTAATGAAAAAGCGCTCTGCAAGCATATGCAACCTCTGAAACAATGAAAGCTGATCAGTTTCTTTAAGTAAAACTGGAATAGGTGTCCACCTTGGGAGACCTGCTGCAATACGCAAAGCCAGATGATATAAAGGGCTAAGTATTTGGAAGTCACTATGGCTAGAGGAGATAAAAATCGGAGCTCCATATTCCAGTAAACTACGAATAGTGGTATTTGTAATTTGAATTAAATGATAGGATCGACAACCCCAGGAATTAGCAGCAATTGCTTTAAGAGCATTTAATTTTTTAATAACTTTCCTTTTAAGATACTGGAAATGTTGTTTGAAAGTGAGGTTATAAGAGAATATGATACCTAAAATACGTGTATGTTGTTTCCAAGGGATGCGGATATTGTAAATATGCAGATGTTGAGCTGGTTGTTGTTTTTTATTGGAAAAGTTAACCGCTTCGCACTTTTCTGGTTGAAGGGTAAATTTCCACGTTTCACACCATTGGATTATTTTATGAAGTGTTATTTGAAGGTTATGAAGGACTTTTTCCAAAGAATGATCGCTGCTAAAAAGAAAAATATCATCAGCATACAATAAGCATTCCGTATGTTCAGGAATGATCTCGTAAATATCTCTCATATAAATGGTAAAGAGAAAAGCACTGAGAACACTCCCCTGCTGTACACCACGAGTGGAAAACAATTTCATAGAATCAGAGTTTCTCCAATTGACATAAAAATTCCTGTTATTAATGAAATTGTTTATCCATCTGGCAGCAGTTCCCTTTATGCCAACCTGTAAAATTTTATAGATAAGGCCATCTCTCCAAATTGAGTCATATGCGGCAGAAATATCCAACTTAAGAAAAATGCAAAATTTTTTGGCGTTTTTGGCTTCAATTATTTTATGATGCAGTAATGACAATGAATACATACAATCTTTGAAAGGAATAAATCCTGAGTGATTGGGGTGGAATTTATCATGAACTGTGAAGTGAATGATTCTTTTGAGAACAATACGTTCAAAGATTTTACTAATAATAGAAGTCAACGCGATAGGGCGAAAGGAGGTAGGGGAAGTGCTGTCTTTTCCGGGTTTAAGGATAGGAATAATTTTAGCTGTTAACCATTCCTGAGGAACATTACCAGTTAACCAAATACTATTGAAGATATTAAGCAGATGAAAAAGATAAGAATCAGGAAGAATTTTAATAAGTTTTGCAGGTATATTGTCACTGCCGGGAGAAGTATTAGGAGCAGCGCGGATAGCATCTTTTAGCTCGTTAAATGTAATTGGTCTATTATAATGTTGGTTGTAATTGTCAGAAAGATCAAATGGAATAAACTGATGGTCGAAGGTTTTATTAAACTGAGTAGCTAATAAATTAGCTTGCTGCGTCGGGTCTGAAATGAAAGAATTATTAGAATGAAAAATTTTATTGCTATCCAGAATATTGTTTCTATTATGAATAGCTTTAATGATTTTATAAATTTTGCCGTTATATCCGGTAGAGGAACACACAAAATCCCAATATTGTTTTTTAAGATCTGAGATGTAGTGACGAAGTTTGGCAGAAATTTTCTTATATGAAATCCATAAATCTTGAGAGAGTTGAGATCGAGCTTGATGTAATAATTTGCGTTTCTGTTTTAAAAGATTATTGCAGCGGGAGTTCCACCACGGGAGGTTTTGACTGTGAGAGGTTTTATGAAGTTTTTTGTTGGTAAGGAGAGCCTGAGTTAAGAAAGAATGTAAATCTGAGTATGAAGAAAAAGTGCGATCAAGATTTTTCTGATCTTGGAGGAAAAGATGGACTTTAGACCATAATATGATCGATCTACAAATTTTTTGTGAAGCAGAAAGTTGAAACGATAACTGTATCGGAAGATGATCACTGTCGCAGGGATCGGAGTGAACAGCAAAAGAAATATTAGGGTAAATGTCTGCGCTGGCAATGGAGAGATCAATAAGCGATGTAACAGTCGGAGTAATATGAGTGGGAGTGGTAGTATTAATAATATTAAGATTATTCTGAAGAATCCAGTTGATCAGTATTTCTGAACTAGTTGTAGAAGAGGTGGATCCTAGAATGGGATGATGAGAATTAAAATCTCCGAGAATAATACAGTTAGAGGGAAGTTGTTGACTAATTGTATCCAGCCATTCAATAGTGAAAATACCTCTTGGAGAATAAATGTTAACGATAGTTATAGTTTTATGTGAAATATGAATTGTAACTGCTTGTATTTCGTTATCAGAATCCGGAAGGTTGGCCAGAGTAAAAACTCTGCTAGGAAAAATAGAATCAACTGCAATTAAAAGACCTCCTCTGCGTGTATTGTCAGAGCGATCTGTTCTATAAATTAATTTACCCGGTAGGTGAAAATGATCCTCAGAATTAAGAAAAGTTTCTTGTATTGCTAACACTGACATTGACGAAAAAATTGGATCAGATATGGACGTTTGGCTCGAATGCTACGAGCATTCCATTGTAGCACTTTAAACATTGTTGTAGTTATTAATATAAAAGTTTATAAAGATTGATCAACAACAAAGAAATAAAAAAATCCAATGAGTCCAAGATGCAAAATTATAATTTTCAATAACAGTAATTAAGTTAAACTAGAAGTAAAGAAATTTAAAGAAGGATAATCTTGATCTATCGACTTTTTTTCCCGTAAAATCGAAGTCTTGCGCGGTTTCAAAACTCTGGTTTTTAGTTTTAATCTTTTCTTTTCCTTACCCGAAGATGTTAATTTTGTCATTGGAGGTAAAGAGAGTTTCTTTATCGCTTGATTGAGGGAATTTATACTAGTTATTATATTTTCTGTGAGTACTTTGAGTGACTCCTGGAAATTAGATGCTTGTGCATGACAAATTTCTTTCACTAAATTTTGAGTTTCCATGGCGTGCTGTTGAAATAATGTAGTAATTTCTTCTTTGGTAATGTAATTAGGTGGAGAAGATATTTTTACTTTAGCGGAAAATGAATCTTCTTTCGGAACGCGATATATTCTTCGCGCTTCTACAAAAGAAAGCCTGTTGAGGGTTTTGAATTTTAAAAATTGTTCTTCTGCTTTACGGCTAGGACAATTCATGTCTGTGGCCTTATGATTTTCGCTACAGTTTATGCATTTAGGAGTTTGTTCGGTACATGTATTAACATGATGATTGGAACTGCAGAATTCACAAGTAAGAGATTTTTGCAATTTGAGGCGGATGAGAAAACGAGTGACAATTTCGACATTGACGTGGTTTATCCACAAATAGCGAAATTTTTTGCTGGGTTAGCCACAGTCTTATGTATTCCGGTAATATCGTACCCAAAATTGAAACTAAAACCGGAGAGGTGAAAGTCGGAGTTGTTCTTTTACTAGCAAATCTTTTGAGTTCTATTACTGAAACCCTATTTTCTTCTTCCAATTCCAAAGCGAGTTCAGAAAGTGGAATGTCTGTTGGGATGTTATGTAAAAGGAAACGGGTAGTAATCTTTTCCGGGTAAAGTGATGCATTTACCGGAACTCCCAATATGGCTTTAATATTTACCAGTTCTTTAGCAGTATCATAGTGAGAGGTTGAAAATATAAATTTATTCTGTCTAGTGATACGCATAAACTCAATGTGTTTTAATGTGCTCATTTTAGAAGAAATGTTATCTTTTAATATTTTAGGATGAGCCCTTGGAATTGAGCCATTTGTCACCTCAAATACTATTACAAATGAGTGCGCTCCATTTTCATGTGCTAAATGCAATTTGGATGTGATGTCTCTAGAAGAGATAAAATTGAGATCTATTTCCGAGGAAAAATCCATGCTGTTAGAATTACTATTTTTTTCTGCCATTTCAGACCTCTAAGTATGCCCACTTAGAGAGTGAGGCCCTCCCTTTACGCTTTAAAACATTAACCACAACCTTGGACAAATTATGAAAAAACAAACTAAAGTTTACCGGTAACCTACCAGGTGAGAAATCCGATTAGATTTCAAAAAAAATAAAGAAAATTTTTAACTTACGAAACCCGAGACAAAAACAAGAGTTCAAAAAAGAAACCTGTCACCGAGCACACACCAAAGCAGCACACATTTTATTATTTTCAAAGACAAGTAATTTTTCTTAATCATTCGCGCTGTTTCGAATTTTTTTAGAAATTTTTATCTTGAAAAATTTTATCAGGATATATTTTATGTAATATTTTTATTGGGTTTTAATAAATTTCCTAAAATAAGAATACAATTAATGTTAAAAAATATTCATTTGGATACTTACGTATTAACGATACCTTGGCGACAGTTGCGCAAATAAAGAGCACACGCGCCAACCGCAGCTACAGATTTGGCGGTTTTTAAGTGGCGCCAATGTACACTTAAAATTTTTGTTCCAAATAATAAAATATATAAAACACTTTATTTAAAATCAAAACGCTTTAAAAAAATTTTTGTTCCAATAATCAAGTTGCTTTTCACAAAATTTAATCGACGTCAACTCCTCGCACCAGCAGTATATGAATCTCAAAGCTGTACAAAATGGAATTCTGCTTCCCTCAAACGAGTTGTCTTTTCTAAGTCCCACACGATAAGCACACTGACTGAAATTGCATTTTCAAAACTTACGTTCACCAAAATAAAGTTTCATGTCATGGAAATTGGAACATTTTCGTTGTTTTGGTAAAATATTTCGCTCCTGAAAAAATAAAATTGCATCTTGTTCTGTTTCTGGCAAATCCCAAATACGCATTTTCGTAGCACTACAAAATGGCGTCAAAACTCAGCAAATCTGCAGCTGTTAGATTGGTGCCACTTAAAAACCGCCAAATCTGTCGCCAAGTCTGTCGCCAAGGTATCGTTAATACGTAAGTACCCATTTTCGTTGTTTTGGTAAAATATTTCGCTCCTGAAAAAATAAAATTGCATCTCCTTCTGCTTCTGGCAAATCCCAAATACGCATTTTCGTAGCACTACAAAATGGCGTTAAAACTCAGCAAATCTGCAGCTGTTAGATTGGCGCCACTTAAAAACCGCCAAATCTGCAGCTATTAGATTGGCGACACTTCAAAACCGCCAAGTCTGTCGCCAAGGTATCCTTAATACGTAAGTACCTTCATTTGTTAATTTTTATTGGCATGATATATTTACATTAGATGTATTGTCATTTGAAATACAAATTACTTTAAATGTGTAGAAGTAAGAAATAAATTATTCATTTACATTCAAAAATATTAAATGTAAAGGAATCATTTATTAACATTCGATCGAGTAAGAAAAAAAATTAAAAAATTAAATTTTAGATAAAACGATTGCTTAAAAGCATGTTTACTGTAATTTATTACTATTTTCAAAAGCAAAAAGATTATTATTTATTTTTAAAATTAAAACAAAAATTAAATGTATTTAATTTTTGAAAATCGCTATTTTGCCTAAAAAATAGACTTAAAGACAATAAACTGTTAAATATTATAATACATTTTTAAATATATAATTAATTTGCAAATTGAATATATGTATATATTACATAGGCACTGTATTTTATTTATTTGTATATTAAAGTAAAGATGACAACCAATAGGTTGATTTAATAAAATTTATTTAATTGTTCATTTCAGTAAGAAAAGATACTTTAACACGTTGCATTATTTTTTAAAGCAAATCAGAATACAATTTCATGAGATTGATATTAATTGGTAATATTTAAAATTGGTGATGATATAAATATTTATTTAGCGATTAAGTATTATAAATATAATTTAGCATTCTATTTTTTAAATAAACTTGAATAAAAAATGGTTGCATAAAATTATGATCCAAGCTCTTAAATTTTTGTCATTATATTTCCTTAATAATTTTGGTTATTACATATAAGAATATAAGAGTTAAAAAACTCTTCGTAGCATAAAATTGTTTTAACTACAATATCTTTCAAATGGTATTTAAGTTACTTGACACTAAATTCCCAAGATACTCCAAATTGCTGGGAAATAAAGGGAATTAAAGAACCATTTGACACCCTCGTTAACCAAATAATTCTCAATTTCATTTGTACTTTTAAAAATAAAGATTTCAAAAACGTTTTTAATACTCGATTCTCGCACAAACAAAATTTCAATTAATTCAATTATTCAATTAATTATAATTTAAAGACGATAATTGTGTTAAATTGAATTAAAAAAAAAAAAGGTAGTTAAGTCAGATTAAAAGTGAAACAATTTGAAAATTATGATGCGATATGTCAAATTATCTTATATTAATTGGTTGTATTCTTAAAAGTATATGATTTTAAATTAATTTGTGCGAGATTAAATTTTTATTAGCTTATTATTTTAACAATAAAGCAATATTTTAAAAATTATTTTTGATTATTTTTGTAATAAAAAAATCCTTTAAATATTTTTTGGAATATTTTATAAATAGACTCTAAACTTTTTTTAATAAAGATGTAGTTATTTTATTTTTTTGTTCATTTTAAATATTTTTATTAACATTTACACTTTGTTCTTAACAAGTTTATAGTTATTAAATGTGTGAATATAGTTTTTATTTACGGTAGCATATAGTGGACTAAAACATTTCAAGAGTGCTTGGATCAGCGTTTTCCCTGCAAATAAAGTTAGCCAATGATGCTACAATGTTGCCTAGTTTACGCAATGTTTTGATTGGATGGGCTCAAGGAACATTGCTGTAGATAAGATATAAAGATCAGTACAGAGAGGAATTGATACGAAGCTCTCCCCACCCAATGTTACGCAAAAAGAAGGAATTTTCTCGATAAGGAATTTTTTTCTGAAGAGTTTCGATAGAAAAGATCTCGGAAAGATGAATTCTCTAAGAATCATCTGAGAATGAAAGATATTTCAAAAAGAAAGTCTCAGTACGAAAAAACGTATTTTATGTTATAAAATTAATGAAAAATTAGTTTAACACTGAAAGGTTTATTAAAATTTATACAATAAAAATGAAGTTATACACATGGAATGATATATCAATATATTTGAGTTAAAATTCTTATCTATGAAAGTAAATTGCATTTGCGTCAAATTATAAAGTAATAGAAAAATAACTTTTGTAGCGACACCTATTGATGGAAAATGGAATACAAATTGAACGACTTCCACTTTCACTGTTAAGAAGGGAATTTTGCCGCTAGAATGAAAACAGAACATAGTTGGCGTAAGAAATTGAATAAAAGATGTTGTAAATGGGAAAATTGATTATCGTCTTTTATTTGCCGTCTGGATTTTAATAACACTACGCAACCTTTACAAAGCCGCCACATACTTGGTGACCCGTGAATTATTTGCAAACCGTGAATTATTGACAAAATGACTGAAACTACGAGATTTCGATATTTATACTGATCATAAGCCGTTAATATTTGCTTTTAAGCAAAACAATGATAAAGCCTCCCCCAGACAACTAAGACACCTACAATATATCTCACAATTCTCTACTAACCTATACCACATCAGTGGTCAAAACAATGTGGTAGCAGACGATCGATTCACCTATTGTCGATTATGACTTGATAGCTGATGCACAAATTAATGATGATGAACTGCAAAAATTGAAATTACATTCCAAATCATTAGATTTTAAAGAACACCAATTGCCATCAGGAAAGCTCTTGTATTGTGATACCTCTATTTCCAGTATCAGACCATTCATACCAAAAAAATTTTCGAATGACAATATTTAATACAATTCACAGTTTAGCTCATTCTGGAATTCGAACTACTGTAAAAGAAATAACTAAAAGATTCATTTGGCCAATTATGAAAAAAAAGATGTTAAACAGTGGACACAAACTTGCATCAACTGTCAGAAAAATAAAATAACTAAACATACAAAATCAGAATATTCACAATTTCAAGCACCAGATGAGAGATTTAGTGTCGTTCATATAGATTTAATTGGACCTTATTCCCCTTCTAATGGATACACATACTGCTTGACGTGTATTGATCGCTTTACCTCTTGGATGGAAGTGGTACCGTTATCAAATATCGCTGCAGAAAGTATAGCAAAAGCTTTTATGAGCATTGGATTACCCGATTTGGTGTACCTACTTGTGTTATTACTGACAGAGAGGCACTCAATTTATTTCAGAACTATTTCGAAGTTTAGCTGCGCTATGTGGTGTTAAAGTAAACCATACGTCTTCTTACCATCCTCAGAGTAATGGAAAAGTTGAACGTCTTCACCGTACCTTGAAAACAACTATTAGATGTCATAACAACGTTCGTTGGACGAACACATTACCAACGGTTCTGATGGGTTTGTGAGCTGCTCTACATGGGGACTCTAAGTATACAAAAGCTGAAATGGTTTATGGCAAAACTATTAAATTACCAGGCGGATTCTTTGAAGAATCCAGATTGCTAATATCTGATGATAATTTTGTAAGCCATCTCCGAAAACAGATGGCCGACTTAAAACCATACCAATCCAAAAACAAATGTTAACAAAAGATCTTCATTCCAAAAGATTTGTACACATGCTCACATGTGTTTCTGCGATTTGACAGCGTTAAAAAACCTTTAGAACCCCATATGAAGGACCTTATTTGGTATTGCAAAGATCCCCGAAAAACTTTCTTCTATCAATTAAAAATAAACAAGTTAATATTTCAGTGGATAGATTAAAACCGGCATATGTGTTACAACCTAATGAACTTCTGAATCCATCGTCATCAAATGATCATACATCTGTGCCGAGTGAGCAAACATTTATACCAAGTCAGCAAGTTGCACAACCAAACACAACAATACGTTGTGGAAGGCAAGTAAAACTTCCTGTACGTTTCAATGACATTATTGACTTTTCTTCAAAATTATAATTCGTTTATGTCCATTTTAAAAATTAACGTGATTTATTGTATGTAAATGTTTATATGTAATTGTAATTGTAATTATTTTGTGCAATTTAAATTTGTATCAATGTGTATTTGTTCGCTATTCTTTGTATAATATTAATTCTACTACCATTTTCAAAGTAACGTAACGTTGTTACTGGTAGGAGAGTGATGTGGCGACACCTATTGATGGAAAATGGAATACAAATTGAACGACTTCCACTTTCACTGCTAAGAAGGGAATTTTCCCGCTAGAATGAAAACAGAACGTAGTTGGCGTTAGAAATTGAATAAAAGATGTTGTAAATGTGAACATTGATTATCATCTTTTATTTTGCAGTCTGGATTTTAATGACACTACGCAACCTTTACAAAGCCGCCACACTTTTATAATTAATTAAATTTTTTATTATAATATTTGTGTGATTATTGTTATTTTTTTAAAAATTCATATTTACAGTAAGGCAGTTTACAGAACAATGTATTTATGCATCATTTAAATGTATAATAAAGATGTTCAAGTAAAGTGAAATTATTTAAAAAATTTAATGTTGCAACTTACATTCTGTGATAGAAGCTTCTTTCTCTCTTATCTTTATTCCCTAGTCAATATTTTGTTTACAACATGTTTGGTTTTGAGGTGACATTAATGACATATGATGATTAATAATTTTAAAAAACCCGACCTAAATAGCATAACTCAAACACTTGTTGAAATTTAGTAAAATACTAAATATATAAAAATAAAATAATACAAAGACTACATTAATCTAAGAAAAACATGAATGCAGTTCCACACGAATAATGGCTATTAAGAAAATCGCCAACTTCCCTAAATTCCTTTTCCTAAAGATCGTCAGCTCTGTGTGGTGGTCTAGAAAAGGGTTATTCCTGTCTGTAATGGTTTCAATAAATTTAGTGATTTTTCTGAGCCATTTACGTTTTTGGTTGTTAGCTAATTTCTTTCGTCTTTGTATAAAATAATTACGTTATTAATAGTTTGTTGATGATTGTAATAAAATTGTTTTGAAAATGTCTAGCCGTTCTCAACTATTTGTTGGGAGACTTCCAATTGATATACGTGAAAAAGATGTAGAACAAGTTTTTGAACAATATGGCCGCTTGCTGAGATGCGATGTTAAATATGGTAAGTCCATTATTGTACATGACATTAAAACTAGGTTAATGAATAAAAAGTGTTTGTGAAAATTTAATGGATGGTACTGTTATTTTTTTTAATCGGTATAGAAAAAAAATGTGATATGAGATATGAAGAGTTCTTTATGAGACAAATGAAAATACATTGTTATATTTTTCATAAATTATGAATATTTTTATAAATATCTTGAAAAAAAAAAAAAATCTTTTTTTTATGTTAGAGTTATTGATTTTGGTTAACTCTTAGAACTGGGAATTTTCTAGCGTAAAATGCGTCATATTCTTCGAACGAATAGATTTAGTAAATTAGGTGCAAAAAGTATATACAGTACCTCACTAAAATTTTCGCAATTACATTTCATTTATACGGATTTTTAAATAAAAATTATTTAATGTGTAATTACTACTTTAATAATTTCATATGAATATAGTTTGAATTTTACTTATATGTATTTCTTTTCCCAAAATTATTTAGAATAAATTCGCTAAAAAATAATATATAATAAAAATAAAGAACTAAATTTTACGAAAGTCTTCGCAAAATAACAATTTTCAGTCTATTAATTATAACCCACACTTTAAGCATTTGCAAAATTTCCCATAAGTTTTAAGAGTGTGTGATATATTCAATAATTCTTTTAGTACGTTCAGGGCCTCTTTATTTCCATTTTTTCCCTTGATTTTTTCAGTTGATGTTTGAAGAAATGCTATGCTTTCAAATTCTATTTTGATATTCTGGTGAAATATGTTCTAATAGCAAAATTTAATGTTCTAAATTTAGAAACTGCAGAGGCATTTTAATATTTTAGTTGTAAAGTAATCAAAATCAAACTTGGTTTACTTAGAATAGTTTTCTGATCAAAGTTTTGTTCTTATATTCTGCTGACTGTAGATTAAAAAAATTTTTATTAAATAATATTACATTTATACTAATATAAGTGTTATCTAGAAATATAGACATATTGACCAGAAATTAAAAATGTAGCCCCACACCATAATATCTTTGTGGGTAATGTTTAGCAATTGGCTAAATTTTTGTTTTGAAAGATTTCTTTTGATTTTCTCCAAGTCTTTACACAACTTGCTAACTGTGACATATTGGTTAAATTTGTGAAAGTTACACATTTCGAGTCCTTCCAAGTTTCATTTTTGGGACTAGATTGGCAATCACCAAACAGTCATCAATTCTTCTTTAAAGATTTTTAGGATTCTACTTATTCCATAGTATTGTTGCAATTTACTGTAAGTTTTACAGCTGATAATTTTAGACTTGCAATTATTTTTTGGTCTACTTGATTCACTTCACTTTACTTTATTTGAGACAGATTAGTTAGTTTTCTCAATCATGATTCTTTGCGTAATCAACAGTGCTTTTTTGCAATGTTTTATGATAAAAAACATTTGGATCACTGAAAATAAATATCAGTGATTTTTGAATAATATAATTCTTTAAGCATACATTAATAATTAATATTTACATTAAATCAGGCGAGCATATCTCTTTTTAAAATTTCTAACGAGGTATGCTTGCCTGTTTGTCGCAGTGACAGTTGCACTATATAGATAAATAAGTATTTTAAATTTACAGACAATTTTTTTAATGTGGAAAACTGAAGCCATATCTGATAAAATATTTCTTATTCTACATATTTTTAAAAATGTTAAAAATATTGTTATTATATACAGTCATATCAAACATTTAATTATTTCTGTTTTTCTTGGAATTACAACGAGAATCGCGCATGTCAAAGTGAGCCTCTGTATATTATAAAGCTGCACACACATTTGTAAAGAAAATCAGTGACAGATTTACTTACTTCATATTTATCTTAATCCTTTGCAGAAGACTTGTTTTTTTGTGCAGTTTATGCAGGCTTTCTGAAAAATTGTGCTCTTGTTTCTGTTTTATAAATGTTAGACAGTGATAGTCTATTATGCGTAAAAAGGTCATTCTAAAACATTTTGCTTTTGTCATCTAACTAAATTGTAGTTCTAATTTCTGCTTAATGTATTTTGAGGCAGTTACTTTGGAATATTTGTGAGTGAGATACTCTTGGTTTTTAAAATGGTTGATTTTTTAATTCTGTTCACACATTTCAAGTTACTGTTTTATTATTATTTTGCAGTTTTTACTGTGGATTTTATTCAATTTTGAAATTTGGAAATGAGGAAGAGGACTAGCAAGGGGGAAAAAGTCATGAAAGTATATATATATATAAATGTAGACTTTTACAATTGTATAATTATAAACAAAGTATTGAACTTTTTTTTAAAATACAATTTAACATTTAGCAATTTTAGCCTTCAGGTTATTGATTTAAATAGGTTTAACTTTTTTTTTTTTTTTTTTTTGTAACATAATGATGTCTACTTTATATTTTTGTTACAAATCTGTTGAAATTGACACTTATCTGCATTATTGAAATTTATTTGCACATATGTTTTAATGTGTGTAATCTTTTATATAATATTGACACTTAGGACTTTAAATGCAAATATTGAATTGTATTTTACACAATTAATTTTGCAAAATATGTGACTACTTCTACTGCTTTTGATAACAACTACAAATTTTGATTATCTTAAATTATATAATAATTAAAATTTAATTTTTTTTCCTTTTTATATTAAATATGACATCAAAACCATTGCTGTATAAATCTTCGTTGTATCTGATCATCTCATTGGCTGAGATGAAGTTAGTTATTAATGTCAAAAACTGACATAATTGAAAGATGGTGAAAAAGTACTGTTTATACGTTGATTGATATAATTGCTACATAACTGTGTAATAGCTCTGGTTGAAAAAAAAAACAAAAAATTTGTCAATTACACTCATTTACTATTGCTGAAATTTTTAATTACCTCAGTTTTGTTCTGATGTTTTTATCCAAGCCTTTCTTTTATTGAATATTTAAATCAGTTCAGAAAAATGACAAAATTAATCAAGTAATTCATTTTAAAATATCTCAGTATTAAAAAAAAAACATATTTGAAGATTGAGTATGAAGAAAACAATTAAATTACAAGAGAATGTAAAAGGCAGTTATAAATAAAAATTTGCAAAAACAAATCAACCACAGTTGGTTATAATTTAATAATTGTAGTTTAAAGTGACAAAGATAAAATGATTCAATTCAATTTGCTGATGATTTACTTATTTTCTGGGACATTTCTTATGACAATATCATTTTGTTTTTGTACTGACAAAATGCATTTCATCAAACTGGATAATAGCATTCATTATAGGTTTTTGAATTAAAAGAAATATATTTGTCAAATTTCTATAAACTTCTTCAAACGTCTATACTAAATTATATATTAAATTTTCAGGGGAAACTAATGTGCACTACATTCAGACATCCAAAAAAAGAAATATGGAAACCACATTTGTTTACATAGCGAATGCTCAAGCTAAGAAATAATCCATGTGTCCAATTCTAACCTAAATATTATGTTTTATATAATTTTTTTCTCATATCTGTTGACCCAAGAAATAGTTAAAAGTATATCATCGAGAAATTTTTTCATAGTTTATACTGATTTGATTTTGTAATATTTTCTCTTGCGCAAGCAACAATCTGTTGAATCTTTAAATATGAAATATTTGTTTCTTTTTTCTATTCCTCTAAAATCAATATTCAAGTTAAATGTTCATTCTCTTGTATGTGAATTCCACAAAATCTATGTCTCTTCCTTATCCTTTCAAACTTTTCTTGCTCATATCTATACAAAAGACTCATCTAGTGAGATAGTTTATTGCATTAATTATTATTTTAATAATATGTACATGTGGCAGTTTCAGAATCCATCTGCAAAGAAATCATTAATATTAGTCTTTTTCAAAGAACTTTCAACATTAAAGATTGTTTCTTGCATTTCATCTTACTCTTGAACATACATCCTATTATTACATACCCCCAATAATTTCATGTTTGTTTTTCTTCCCTTTTGTCTGAATAAGTAAATTTATAAAACAAAATTGCATATAATGCAAGTTTGTTCCCTTTTTTTTTTAAGTGAGATACAATTTTATTTCTGAAAAGATATTTATAAACATGTTAAGTTTTAAATTTTTTAATTATTTCTTTCTTCGTTTTATTTTTTTCTTGAATGTCATTTTGATTATGAATGATGGCATTAAATTTCTTTTTAATCTTTTTAAGTATTTGAAAGAAAATTTTAATGAATTAAAGAGCAATTTGAAATGTTTTAATAAAAAGGAATATTATATAAAGCTACACCAGTACATTAATTTATTTTCTTCCTATATATATGAACAGTAAATCAGTGTAAAAATTTTTAATATATCTCTCTCGGGAATTTATATATTTGAAGTCATTATAATGTAAATATACAGAAAATATATATGCAGATATATATTTTTCTGAATTAATGTTTATTTAATTTGTTATAGGAATGTTTGGATCTACCGGAAGAAGAGGTTCTGGAAGTAGGTGTTTTTTGTTAAGATAATTATGTTATTTTTATAACCGATTCAAAATAGTTAAGTTTTTAAAATTACTCATGCTTTGCTTTGTTATTCTAAGCAAGATATTATTTGAGCATATTTTGCTTCGCATTTCATATTTGGTAGCATACCTTTCAAACAACCGATCCAGTTTGATCATTTTCATACTTTATACAAATGCCAAAACATGTTGTTATAAAGGCAATCCCATATGTTTTTTGGGTTATTATTTTTATTTATTTGTATCTGAAGGTGTTATAGGTTTATAGTAAGGATATTATTTTTAAACAAGAATTTTTATATTTGTATTAATTCATTTTGTAGGGAATCGGTTTCTTTGTTTTTCTTGTCTATTTATAACCTTAAATAAATTATCAATATAGAAGATTCTGCATGAATTCTAAAAAATTGTTGTTGTTTTTTTTTTTTCCTTTTAGGAACTGGAATGGCTTATGCTTTTGTGGACTATGATGATAGACGGGATGCTGAAGTAAGAATTCATTTTAATTTGAATATAGCTATAAAAATGAATTGTTCAAAATTTCACTTTTTTTCTTTGAATTTTTTATTTTATTTTTACAGATAAACTAATTAAGCCAGAATCTTTTACATTGAATTTTGGTATGCAATAACTGTTTTTTAGGTTTAGAAAATAATTCATAATTGCTGAAAATATTTTCGAACTGTGATTTCAGTTTAGCTAAATTTAATATCTTGTATTCATATTATAAAAGTTTGTTTCAATTTAGATTTATTTCTATTTCTTTACAAATATTGTTTAGTTAAGAAAAGGTTTTATATTTATTTTAAAATCATTACATGTGACTTATTTCAAAATTTTAGTTTTTAAATAAGAATATTTAATATAAAGGAAAAAAATGTATCTTGGCTAGTGTGCTTGCTAAATTTAAATGTACTGTTTCAGCAGCTTATTAATGAAACATTTATTTCTAAAATTAAATTTAATCTAATATTAATCTATCATTAATAGTTAAAAAATTTCATCTATCATTTTTGCTATGGAAAATTTACTAAATGTTATTTTAGAAGAATAAAATTTTAAGATAAACATTTTCTCATAAAACAACATATAAATATATAAACATATTCTCTTAAAATAACATAAATTTAAAAAAAAAAATTATGCATTGAATGATAAACCATTTTAAATATATTTAAATGATTTATGATCTAATGTTCATATTTCAAACAAATCCATGAAAATATCTATAAATTTGAATGAAAATTATTAAAAATCATATAGAAATTCTTAATTATATAAGTGAAATCAAAAGATTTCACTTATATAATTAAGAATTTCTATTTGATATTTTATGATATTTTATTTTAAGAAAACTTTAAAAATTGATTTTTTTTTTTTTTTTAGTAACAAAGATATTTAGATGTATTTAGGTACTTTTATATAATATTATATTAATTATGTATTAATGTATTCTTCATAGGTAAAAAGTGAATTAGAAAAATTGATATATTAAAGCTTTAAAATTTAATTTTAATAAGTATTTTTTTTATTTTCAAAATTTTAAGAAAATGTATTAATTTTAACTGGAAAAAAAAAATGACAGAAGTTTCAATGATCTGTTTGTTTACTTCAAAATATTCTGTTATCTATTGACTTTATTTCATAATAACTTATTTTAACTGTTCTGTTGGAGCTTCTGTGCCACGGACCATGTGGGTTGTTTCCATTCCTTGCTGAGCATAATAATGATCCTTCCTATACATCTCCAAAAACATAGCTTCCCAATCCTAATGTTCTACATCTTACCAAAGATATAATCCGATAGCCATTTCTCTGTGCCGACAAGACTGAAAGCATTGCCTCTACCTAGCATATTCAGCCAATGCCTTGTTGGTCTTTCCGTATAATTCCTTTAGTCAACTATATGCCTATGAATCTCCATCTCAACGTGGAATAGGTATTACATTTTATTTTTTCATTTTAAGCGACTGGGTTGTTTTTTTGTGGCTTAGATGGAAATTTTATTATAGCGAATATTTTGATGTCAATCACCTATAGGGAGAAAAATGAAAATTTCAAATAAATGTTAAAAAATTATTTCTTCAGATTTATTTTCATATTTTTTATATACATTTAGCATTTAAAAAAATCTTAATTTAAAAAAATCTTACTTATAAATGATTTAAATCGAAGATAAATTAATGAACATTGTTTTAATGAAAAGATGTTTGAGTAAGTAAAGCAAAAGGCTATTTTTTATAAGCATTAATATAAGTAAATTTAAAAAAAGAACTTTTTAGGTAAGTTTTTCCAGGATTTTCTTGGGAAGCATCTTGGTATTAATTCTTAACCAAAATTGAAAACAATCATTTAGGATTTTTATGATTAATCGTTAATGCCTTTATATGCATTGTTTTTATTAATACTTCTTAAGTAAGAAATACAATAAATATTTTTAACTTCTCATTGATTTATATAATTTAATTCACTGTAAATTAATGATTCAAGTATAGATTTTGCATTGTTTATTTTCCTATTTCTTCCAAACAGATTGTAAAATAAGATAATTTATAATCCTTTGATATATTTTAGGATGCTATCAAATATGAAAATGGTCGAGAAATCAAAGGTCAAAGTATAGTAGTAGAATGGGCAAGAGGACCTTCTTATAGATCTAGGGTAAATATTTTTTTGTCTGTAATAGCTTTAAATATATTGTGTTTGTAAGTGATGTAAAAACTATGAATGACTTAATGTGTAAGTGAAAAGAGGACAGAGTTATGAATCTTCTAGTGAAGATTGATAACTAATATTTTTTAAGTTAAAGTTTATTTAAAAAAAAAAAAATAAGAAACTAATAATTTTTTAATTATATTTGAGTCATTTAAAAAATTTCAATATTCTCTTCTTGAAAGGGTTTATTTTATTGTAAAAATTCTGAAAGGTATTAATATTTTAGAAAGTTTTCTTCTATGGTAATGTTGTAGAAGTTCACTAATATTGTCTAATAGTATGTCACAAATACTAATGAAGTTGAATGATGTTTGAAAACCATTGATAATGTTGAATCAATGATTTTTTTAATGCAATTTTGTTTATTTTTTATATTATTTTAGGATAGTAGTTTTCATAATCTTCGGTATGAGGTGATTCAAAAATTATGTGCCCAAACTGAAAGGGCAAAGTATGCATACAAAAAGAATTAAAAATCACATAGGTACATGGGGTCGACATGGTCTATGAAAACATGAGCTGATAAAATTTTCATATCTTCATTCTGGCCATAGGAGTTACATGACTTATTACATGTACCATGAAATGGCCGAGATACATTTGTTTTATGGCATTTCTAACTGCAATGGATGAGAAGCTGTAGGAATGTGTCATCAGCAATATATTTTAGACGGTTTCTTGCAAGTCATTATTTGCCACTCTGTATCAGCTGTTGTGCAAAAACAGGATTATAGGATGCTTACAAATCGGATGTTGATCATCAACAAACAACTTGGAGAGTTGCTACAGAAGAAAGTGTCCTTGAAGTACACAAGTTGTTTTCCTCGTAAAATGCATATTCTCCAATCTATTGTCTGGTGCATTGCACACAATGAAGGACTGCATCCCTTTCATCTGCAAAACGTCCATGCCTTGGAGCTAGGAGACTACAACTAGTGCATTTAATTTGAACGTGGTATTTATAAGGAAGTGTTGAAACCAAAACTACTCAGCAAGTATTATCTTCACTGATGAGGCTGGGGTCTTAGAAGGTGTGATGAATGCTAATCTGCATCTCTGGGCAAATGAAAACCCACATGCTACACATATACTTCCCTTACAGTGAACATTTATTCTTATCAGGGATGGCATTGCAGGAGGCAATTTACTCAGATCACATACAATGTCTGCAAGACTCAACAGCCCCAATTACATTCTTGCAAGAGGTTCTGCCAGAAATGCTGAATGTTGTTTCTATATCTATTTGTTGCCACATTTGATTTGAGCTCCTGCATATTTTAGCAGATCGGAAAACGCCTACAGAAAGCCTTTCTTGGCGTTTTATTGGTCAAGGTGCAACAATCATATGGGCACCTCAATTATCACATTTGTCTCGTATATATTTTTTTCAGGACTTGTACACAAAACACATATTTCATCATATTCTCAGAAATTGCTTGTGGCAGCAGGATATGTTTGAGATGCACCTGGCATTTTTGAAAAGGTGTGTCATTCCATACAATATTGAAGTAATATGTGTTTGCTTCTCATTTGAGCATCTCCTGTTACTGCTGATAATTTTGTAACTTATGTGGAAATAAAGTAACAATTTTTGTTTATTGTCCTTGTATTACATATAATTTGAACCCCCCATTCCCTCTCTCTTGGCTATAGATCGCTGTGCGACCTCATGTTCCTATGTGATTTTTATTTATTTATTTATTATTTTTTTTTGTATGCCTGTTTTGTCCATTCATTTTGTCCTCTTTAATTTTTATTATATTTCCTAATAAAATCATTCTGGTTTAATAAATAATCTTTACATTCAAACATGTTTTATTTAAAAGTTCTGAATATGTTACAAAAGTTAATATAAATATATCATTATATCCTTTTAACTAGTAAATGTAAAATATGGACCATAAAAAATTATGCTTTTGTTTAAATGATGCAAACTAAAAATAATGAAATTTGTGATAGTTAATTTTTATGCTGTAGAAATTTATAAGTAAATTACATTTGGCAATCTGATAATGGGCTTACTGAAGATTCTACTTTAAGAGAATGAAGGGGAAAAAACCAATTAAAAGAAGTCAATTACAGTACATTAACTTAGTTGGAGAAAATTATTCTGCATTTGCATTCTTAAATCAAAATAATTCATAATTAAGATATAGGGAAATAAATAAAAAAAAATATTTTTCCTTTTTTTTAAAAAAAAATGTATATTAAATTACAGAAAAGGAGTTAATTTTTTTAAAAAATTGTTACTGTATAAAATTATGTAAGAGTGACTACTCAATTTTTTAAAAAAGAAGGAAAAAAAAAAAAAAGATAGTGACAAATCTAAAAATGTACTTGATATTTTGGGATCAATAAATTTATATTACATTGAGATTGCTTGCTTTAGGTATTTTAATCTTTGTACTTGAATTTGAAATTACTCGTGTAACATTCCACTGTTAATAAGTTTTCATTAATGCAATTTAATTTTTGTTTATATTAAAAGTTGCATTTTGTCTACAATAAAATAATTATTTTATTCACTATGGTTGCACCTTTTACCATATTAGGGAAAAAAATTAGTCTTGCATAAATATCTAAAATGAAGCTATAAAATCAGAAGTTATTTTTAAAAGACAGAAAATTATGAAAAGCATCATTATGCAGTCTTCAACTTGTAAGAAGCATAAATAACAAACCAATAAATATAAATATATAAGGTAATGTTGTTAAATGGCAAAAACATCTAAAATTAAGTGCCTTGGCAATATTTTTTTCCAAATTCTGCATTTAAGGTTATTATTCTAAATAAAACAGCCAAAAAGTATTTTATTTGTTCTTACCATTAATCGACATAAAGATTTATGCAAAAATTAAAAACATATGGGAAAATTAAATTCACAATAAATAATTGAATAATATTAATCATTTTTCAGTGTTATTCAGCATGCCTTTATTTTTTTTTCCCTATAAACCTGCATTGTCTGAAGAACTTTGTTTTCCTATAGAAAGATCCTATTTGTAATGTAAATAATACAATCAGATTAGCTGTCTTCATGCACATAAAAAGTTGAACTTTCTCAACATACAACAATTTGTGTTGCCGCAGTGTGATTGGACATCATTTTTGCCACTTTACTCCCTTGTGTAAACAAGCTTTTATTTAGAATTTTATTTCTTTATACTGTTAAATTACAAAAAAATATATAAATATTTAAAAAAATAAATTATAATGAATTTCTGAAAGCATAAAAATTGCTAATATTTGCAATGATTACATTATAAATAACCTTTTGATACAAAATTTTTATGTATATCATTGTCATTTACATAATTTGTTGTTAAAATTTTTGGTTGATTTTAGCTAGAAATAATTAAAAGTTGAAAAAGTATTATGGAATTTTCCTGCTTACCTTTTTAATATTTTATTTTTAAAAATGTGCTATAGGAAAAAATTAAAAATATATTGCATTTCACTTCTTAACCATATTTTATTGCTTTTATTAGAATGTGTATTATTTGCTTTTTTACTTTTTTTTTTTTTTCAGACAATGTTTGATAAGATTCAAATATATAGCACTTGAAAATGTCATTTGATGTAATAAAATTTATGAAATTGATGTGATTGAAATTAAAAAGAATAATACTTATACCTGTAGTACTTAATAAGCTAAGGAACTTTTAAAAAATAAGATTTTTTATTACAATTTCAGTTTTAACTGTTGCTATAGTTTTTGAAAATGCAATAAAAATTACCAAGTTTGAATGTCCTTTTTCCTTTCTTCCCACTGCTAAAAATTAAAATGAACCATCAAAATGTATGTGTTAGTAACTGAATTTGATTGTTAAAAAAGAAAATTAACACAAAGATTCATTGTTTCAAAATTTTTCTTTTAATGAAAAAAATTATTTATTAGTAATAATATTTTATGATTTAAGTTTCTTCAATGATAAATTTTCTGATTCATTTTCAGAGAGAAAGTTATGGCGGTCATCTCGCCAGGTAAGTTTCAAAATTTTTTTTATGGAATATAGAAACATGGGCATTTTTTTATCAAATATTGTTTATTAAAGAAACTAATCTGTTTTGAATTATTACATAAATGTAATGCTTACTTCAGATAAATTATAATAATGAAACTCAATAGTTTGTTTATGAAGGAGAATAAGATTATTATACATTTCTGTTAAGAGGATTAATTAAATTATGTTTTGATTTCATTATTTTTATTCAATGAAATATAAATATTCAATGGATATATGTATATATATATTTGGTTAATGAAAACTATTTTAGAAATGTATTTTTTTTTCTTCTTATTTTGAGGAAGTTTTGTGCTTTTAAAAGTTAAACATCACATGTTAATTTTATGCAGCAAGCAATTTTGGATTTTAAAAAAAAATATCAAATTTTTTTTTCATAGGCAGAAAATTAAAATTCTTATTACAACATTCGGAGCTTTATTTTTTACTAATAATTGTCCTTGTTACTAACTTTTAAAACTAACTTGTTAACTAACAATTAAACCTTGTCATCCAATTGGTATAGAACAGGAATATCTTAAAACAAAACCATCCACTTAGACTATTAAAATACTACTAAAGCCTCAATAAAAATTGAAATATTTACGTGTTAAATAGCCAATGGACAATAGTTAAAGGTGCAGCTTTTTTTCTTTTCTTCCTCTTTTTTTCCAATTTATAGAACACTGACACAGAGGAAAGGTATTTAGTATACCTTTAAATAAAAATCAAAAATTATAATTAAGTATTCTAAAAAGAAGGAAAATTTAACATTAAATATTTCAGTAAAAATAACTTTAAATTGCCTAATAAAATCAGAACTTATGGATTAACCCCTTACCTGCAGAGGAAAACTTACGAGATGCGCTCCCCAGTGCCACCGTTTTCATACAGGCGCGCGTAGTTATGATATGTATTGGAGGAAAAAAAGAGGTGCGTTTTTACAACATGAAACCTTTTTTACTTTCACAGAAAAATAAAATGTAAAAAAAAAAACAAAATTCTAAATTTAAAGTATAGAATATCAGTGTAATAAAACAGATGTTAGAACTTATCTGCTGTGTGACATTTCCTAAAACAAGAATTCTTTATTGTTTCATATGTAAAATATGATAGGAGAAATAACTATTTATTTAAAATGTCTAAACTTGTTTTTTATAAATCAAGTCACATAAACCAAAAATCACATTCATTGCATTGATAGCTGGTTTCACGACGAAACGGAAGCAAAAGAAGAATAAAAAAGCACGACCTACTCAAACAGAAACAGAAGCAAAAACTGCACAGCTATGACTCACCGTTTCAGAAACATCCCCTTTACCAATACCCTATCCCTTTTCTCTGAAATAATAAAATCCTTTTCAAACATTGTCAAGGTCATTTTGTGGCATTAAAAGACAGTGGGAGCAGTTTTCTTTATAGCAGCGCAATGCAAAGGATCGTACTTGAAAGGCGTATATATACTCCGGCAGCAGTGAACGCATCGGTTGAGTGAGGCGTATATATACGTCGGCAGCAGTTAAGGGAAAAAACTAAAAACTGCATGCTATTATATTGAAAAAAGTATTTCATGTATATTAATTTTGTTAAATGCATTATTTGAAATAGTTTTAAAAATAGAGTCTTCCTTTAATTAATTATGGTTGTCTTAGATTTGATATAATTGGTTTAAAGAAATTAATGGTATTAATATTCGACAGTACTTTTTTGTGGTCATTATTTAATTTGAGCCAAAATGATTGCCAAGAGCACTTTTCATAATTTGTAGGTTACAAATAAAGATGGTTAAGCCTGCCAGCTATTTGGCATTTTTCCCACAGTGCTAAAATAACAAGGAAAGACCTATTGTACCTTTCATTTCTTAACAGTATATTTTCAATTTTTACATAAAGTTAAAATGTAGGGCCTTTTTTAGGGTAAATAAATATAGGGCAACTTTGATTTGGTAATTAATTTGTTCATTATAACTTTCTTTGATGGTTCTATGAATTACAACTAAACAGAATTTGAATGTTAATGTCATGCAAAAATGTATAAATCTCAAAAGAAAGTAACAAATTGTATTCTACTGCATTTAAACTGATCTCTTTGTAGAATCCAATTTTGCCAAAATAAAGTTTATTTTTTTTTTTTATTTTTCTGCTAAACAATACACATTAATGATATTGTTGTGGGATATTATGGTTGAAAAGATATTCATTACTTGAAAAATTAATATTGCATTATTTTTTTTTGTCTGTAAGTGGCAAATTTGTATAATGCTTGTCAAACATTAACAGTGACAGTTGTATATTAAAAAAATTTTTAATAAAAGATAGGTATTTTTTTCAAATATTATTTTTTAGACATGTAACTATACGAAAAGCAAGCATTGCATTAATAAATTTTGTACAAATGTGCAAAAGGTATGTTCAGTAAAGAATGATGAGACAGTGTGTCAAATAAATTGTTAGATCCATTGATGTTCAGTTATAATGATCAGTTGCTGGTTAGATTTACCATCCACTATCTTAATGCTTTTCATTTTTCATTGCTTATGTTTAAGAGAATTTGAAATTGTCTTATTTCTAAAATCATATTGCAGCTTCTGAAAATACAATAATTAGGTGCTATTAGAAAATTTGATGAAATGATATTATAAAAATGTATGTTACAAATCATACATAATTTATTAAGAGAAAATTCAGTATTTATATCCTTTTTAGTAAATCATTGTTGTTAAGATAAATATACAGTGGGAATTTTTGAAGATCTTGACCTTAAATGGTGAATTTTTTGAGGCTGTGAAATTATAATTTTTCTTTAATGTTTGTTAATAAAACTTTTTGGTTTCATATAAAGCTATCTTGCTTGCATAAAAAAATATTTTAAATGCATTTTTCATATAAAATTGTTGTATTCATTTTAAAATATATTTTTCTCACAGAACAGTGAAGAATGTTACCGTTGTCGTCGAACAGGGCATTGGGCACGAGATTGTCCTGATCAAGATAGATACTATCCACGTTCCTCCAGGAATCGTTCTCGTTCAAGGTCTAGGTCGAGATCATATAGATCTAGGTCATATCGTAACAGGTAGGTTTTGTAATTAATTTCTTATATTTGGAAGATTTTGGATGTATAACCAAACTTATTAATCAAAGTTGAGAAGAATTTATTTTTTTAAAGATGAAGATTCTATCAAAGCAATGCAATAACTCATCTTATTAAAACTTAAATGGATTGCACATAAATATATTAAATGTAAAGAATATTTTGGTGTATTATTGGAGCTATTGCTACAAATTCCTCATATCCCATTTGCTTAAATTATATAGATCTTAAATCTATTAAGAAATTCACATTTTTTTTGTTCCTCGATAATTAGACTGAGGGAAAAAAGGCAAAAAGTAGGTTTGCCAATTTGCTTCGTCAGTATAAACTGTGTTACAATAAATTTCATATTGTGAATATTTATCAAAGAGCTAAAATTGCAGTAATTTTACATGTCATTTTTTAATGCATGCACAAGAAAAATATAAAAGCAAATGAAAGTCGAGATTTATGAACTATGTGAGAGAAATTGAAAAACAGTTTGATATTTAACATGAAAATAATTAAGTATGTAGAAGTATAATTTAAGAAAACCAGCCTTTAATGTGTGGAATTTTGTAAATATTATAATGACTAATTCTATCATATATGAAATATTCAAATTCACATTTTTAAGCAAAAAAGAGCATAAACTTGATAAAATGGTTAATATCACGCTGTTTGTCTCTTACCTTATATATGCACATGAAATTAATATAAAATTTATTAATTAATTCCAATTGCATAAAGTTATTTAAATTATAGTGAATGATGTTATATTTTCTCCATGTGAGTAAAGTTATGTGGTCAAATAAATGTTTATTTTTAAGGCGTAGTGTGTCCCGCAGTCGTTCAAGAAGTCATGATCGCCGCAGAAGAAGTTTATCTGGTTATCGTCAGAAAAGTAGAAGTGTTAGTAGAGATAAAAGAATGAAATATAGATCATCCAGTGCTTCAGCCTCACCTTCAAGATCTCGATCTAGAAGTAGATCTAGGTATCTAATTTTTGAAAACTTATTACATCTTCTGAAGATCTATCCATGTTTTGTTCTCAAAAATATTTGTTCATCTGTCTGAAATAAATGATTAATATTGTTATCATATAAAAATTTGAATCCTGTTTACTATTTTTAATCAAATGCTTTTTGTTTTTAAATTTCTTTTCAGATTCAGTCTATAATTTAAACTTAATATTCCATAATTTAATACATCTAATTTTTTTCCTGATTTTGTTTATTACTTTAATGTAAGCATTTTTCGAAATTTTTCATTGGTACTGTGGAATGTAGCCTTTTCAGGGCTCGAAAAACCTTGTAGGATTTATTTGGTATTTCTTTTAAGCAATTATTAATTTTTTTTTAAAAGCTATTAAATAAAAACCATATTTTGAAAGCTTTTGAGAACCAAAATTATTTTTGCTATGTAATTTGGTTTTGCTGGAATGAAAAAGATTTAACTATTTAATTTTTTGTTACTGATCATGTACAATTATTACATATGTCCATTATAAATTGAAATGTGTGGTAATCTTTACATTTATTTCTATATTATTTTACATGCCCATTGACGTTCAGTGATATAATGTATCCAAATATACAAAGTGTTATCAAGATAGTGTAACCTATTCAACATTTTAAATTCTAGAAATATTAATTTTATAATTTTCCATTTTTTATCTTTACTCTACAAATCTTGTTAAAAAAATTAATATTTATTTGAGCTGAAAAATATCAGGCTGTATCTGCTAGTTGTATGTGCAAGCATATACTCACTAGCATGTAAATTGGGAAATTTCCTTTAGCTTCCAAAGCTTAAAATTAATTTGATTTTGAATTATATTTTTAATTTTATTTGTGATAATATTTTTTTGCAGCATGATAAAAAAAAACATTTATTTAACTTTTTATATTTTAAGTCAATTTGGCTCGCTGTATTATGGTTAAACTATCAGCAGTAAATATTTAATCTTTCATTGAACAGAAAACAAGCTGAATTAATATCTTTTCTTACATAGAATTGTATATTTTCAATGATGTCTGTTGTTATCGAGATAATTAAGATATTTTTTTTCACCTTTCTGCATAGTTGTTTTTTAGGGTTTTTTTTCCCCCATTTTATTTTATATTGCTATTGCTCTGTATGTATGTATATATATATACCATCTTAAATCAGGTCTGTTGAAAAGAGGAGGAAGTCAGAAAAAGCAAAGAAAAAACCCAGGACTCCCAGCAAATCTCTCTCGAGAAGTCGATCTCCTCAGAGTAAGAGTCGAAGTCGTTCAGCCAGTGTAAATCGCAAAGACAACAGATCTTCACCCAAAACTCCTGAAAATTATGATTATGTAAGTATTTTTATTCACTTTTTTTTTTGAAAGGAAAAATTGTAGAATTCCTGTTATAAGTTATGACCATTTATACATTTTGCAGTTGGTGTACACAGATAAATTTCCTAGTTTTTTATTTATTTATTTTTTGTTTATTTATAAAATCCACCAAAAGTGCACAAGACTCTTGCTTAACTACCACCTTCATGATCATGACCACCTTTGCCTACTAGCAAATTACCACCTTCATGCTTTGCTATAAAACAAGCAGTTTATTGTTTATATATATATTTATATAGTTGAATGGCAAGACCTCCACCTATTATGGCAAAACATGTGGTTCAGTGAAAATTAACTGTAATATCTTTAAATATTAATTTAACACTTTGATTGCTATCTTTGTCAGTCTTTAGTAGAAAGTAAACTTTTTTGTTATAATTTCAAAAAAATTTCTAGCAAAAAGTTTTTCATTCTACATTAGAAATATTGTCCTTTGTGGTAGATATTTAACTGATAAATATTTTATGCATGTTAAACTTAATTAGTATTGTTAACTTTCACGTATTATAATACCTGTACTTCATTTATTAAAATGTATAAATAATAAGAAAAGGAGTGTTTATTAATTTAAAAACTTTTGTTAATAATAAAAATTTTGCAGCATTATGGAATGTTTGCCCCCAAATTTGCCAAGTTTTTCCCTCTTGGTATTAATATACACTGAAGTGATAAAAGTCATGGGATAGCAATATGCAAATTTTCAGATGGCAGTAGCATCGCGTAAAACAGGTATAAATGCGCAGTGCTTTCGCAAAGCTTTCATTTCTGTTCAAGTTATTCATGTGAAGAGGTTTTGACGTGATGATGACCGCACGACGGGAATTAACAGACTTTGAACGCGGAATGCTAGTTGGAGCTAGACGCATGGGTCATGCCATTTCGGAAATCGTTAGGGAATTCAACATTCCCAGATCCACTGTGTCAAGAGTGTGCCGAGAGTATGAAATTTCAGGCAAAACATCCCACCATGGACAGCGCAGTGGTCGACCGCCTGCACTTAACGACAGAGACCGGCGACGTCTGCAAAGAGTCGTAAATTCTAACAGAGAAGCAACACTGCGTCAAATAACCGCAGAAATCAATGTGGGACGTACAAGGGACTTGTCTGTTAGAACTGTGCGGAGAAATTTGGCTTTCTTGGGCTATTCCAGCAGAAGACCGACTCGAGTGCCTTTACTGACAGAACGACATCGCTTGCAGCGACTCTCGTGGGCACGTGAGCATATCGGTTGGTCCCTAGATGAATGGAAAACCGTGGCCTGGTCCGATGAGTCACGATTTCAGTTGGTAAGAGCTGATGGTAGGGTTCGAGTGTGGCGCAGACCCCACGAAGCCATGGACCCAAACTGTCAGCAAGGCACTGTTCAAGCTGGTGGTGGCTCCGTAATGGTGTGGGCTGTTTTTCATGGTATGGACTTGGTCCTCTGGTGCGACTGGACCGAACAGTGACTGGAAATGCTTATGTTCAGCTACTTGGAGATCACTTGCAGCCATTTATGGACTTCATGTACCCAAACAACGATGGGATTTTTATGGATGACAATGCACCATGTCACCGGGCCACAACTGTTCGTGATTGGTTTGAAGAACATTCTGGACAATTCCAACGAAAAAGATCTGGCCACCTAGATCGCCCGACATTAATCCCATCGAGCATTTATGGGACATCATCGAGAGGTCTGTTCGTGCCCAAAATCCTGCACCATCAACGCTTTCACAATTATGGACGTCTATCGAGACAGCATGGCTCAATATTCCTGCAGAAGACTTCCAACGACTTGTTGAGTCCATGCCACGTCGAGTTGCTGCACTTCGCTGGGCGAAAGGAGGGCCGACACGATATTAAGAGATATCCCATGACTTTTGTCACTTCAGTGTATAGTGATTAATATTCAGATTGGTCAGTATGCAGACATAGCTTATTTCTTTTTCAATTAATAGATCGCAAAAGTATTCAAATATAGATTGAATTAGAAACGGAAAACGTGTTTAATTGAGTTGTAATACTGGTGTTCAAAAATTAAAACATAATTCTTAAAATGTAAGCAAATATTAGCAAAAATTTTCAAAATAACTTGTGGAGAATAATTTATTGAAAGTTAAACATTGTTGCAAAACATTTCAGTCTATGCCATTGTGCTCAAAACATTTACACATTTTGGAACACAAAAGAATTTGCCTCTTGTGGCATAGGCAGTTTTGATATGTGATGGCCAAAAAAAAATACAGATATAAAATTCTTTGGCATTGTATTCACCTGTTGTGAGGTGCTGCCTGTCCTGACTTCATATTCATGTATCTTGTTACTGTGCAAGCCTGATTGACAACTTCTATTGGAAGGAAAATATTAAGCGAATACTATGATCTGTTTGCTCATCTGTTCTGAATCCTATCAAACATATGCAAGATAAATTGTAAGCAAAAAACATCTCAAGAAGGCTATTTTTTAAAAGTTACAAGAAAATTTGCAGCTCTCACATTTTGGAAGTTCTAAGCCTACAACTTGTCTACAATGTCATAACAAGTATGGGAAATTGTTATGCAACTTGCCTGGCTACTAGAGGGTGATATTGATATAAAACACACTAAATAAAAGGTGATTTAGTTTGATAAGATAGAATTTACTGAAGTGTAAACTCTTATGCAAAGTTTTCTTTCAAACTGTTTCTTTGTATTATAAAGGTGATTATTATATTTTCTTTGCATTGTTTTCTTATTTTATAACTGTTTTGTACTTGCATATCACGTTTCTTGCCATTCTGACTTAAATTTTCATTATTTACATAATTATCAATTATATTTAACTTTTGAACACCAGTGTATGTCTTATTATTGTAGACAACAGTAATTCATTATTCATGCCATATTATCTAATTAGTCTGTTGATGTTTCTTATTTATCTTCCCCACTTATTATTTTTTCTAAATTACTTAGTGGAAAAAATAGAAACTACAGAAACATTTGGACAGGAAATGAAATATATGGCAATGAATGAATTGGTCAAACAAAACTTTTTAAAAATTTATTAGTTTTGGCTTGTTCCAATTAGAGCAATAATCTATCTAACTATATAAATGCATGTATGTGTTCTAGTAAAATTAAAACTACTAAGCCTATTTTTCTCTCAATTTATTAGTTTTTATCTGCCTTGTAGCCAAAATTTGTAAGAGAATTCTAATTAGTTTTTTTTTTAATTAAAAATTGTAATTTTAGTATATAATAACAATGAATTAGTATATCATAATAAAGTATTATAACATTATAATAACAAAGCATTATATTGTCATAATACTTTAAAAAAAAAAGTGAAGAGAAATATCTATTTGTATCAATTTATTTCTATAACAAAATTTTATCTGATAACATATTAAATTATTTTAAATTCTTTCTTAAAAAACAATGTTTTTTTTTTGTTAGGAGAATAAACGTGTTGCAACTCCAGAATTTGAAAAGGACCGCAGTCAAACTCGAAGTCCTAGGAAGAGCAGCAGTCGCAGTTTGAGCAAAGAAAAGACAAGATTGTATGACAATGACAGTGATCGCAGTGTTAGCAGAAGCAAATCTCGTTAAAAGATTCATGTATCTTCGTAATCATTATTCATTACCTTTTTTTCATATGCATATTATGTAATGACCCGTCTTAATATAGGGCTATGTGAATGTATTTCTATGTAGGTATCATTATTAATGGATTATCTTTTTATGTAACCTCAAATATAGGTATGAAATTAGAAAAAAATAAATTTTTTTAATGTATGTTGGTATTTTCTTTTATCTAAATTTTATTTAACAAATGTTGTATTACATTGTTTTTCTTTTTATACATATTTTTTTCTGCCTTAAAATTCTCACAAACTGCAAATAAATTTCTTTACCTCAGAAGATTCCAGTAAAAAAGATAATGCATCATTAGAAAAATAGGTTCATATAAAGTTAATATTTCTTTCTGTGAGGAAACAAAAGTTAGCACCAAAGACTGGTAGAATTTTGGTTCTGTTGGAATAGTTTACCATGAACAAAGAAAATGATTTGGGATTTCTGCAAGATTCATATTGTTTCAAAAGGGTGAGAATGTGTTAAGTGTTTGTTGTCAGTGCATTTTTTAATGTAAAACTATTTCATTATTAGATACAATGTAATAATTATTTTCTGCATTCTTGTTATAGTAGTAATACATCATTTGCCTCAGCCAATCATCATAACATGATTTGCCATTTTTTTTTTTAAAGACTTTTTACACAAGGAATCCATATTCATTATCACATTTAGTTTTTAGATAAACAAAATTTGTTTGTTTTTATATTAATTCCAGTGTTTTGAGCATACCATTGCTTATTCATTTAAAAAAATTGTCTTTATTGCAGCTGCAGGTAGGACATTCAAGACGGTTAGGGTTTATTATAAGATTTTGAATAAAAGTTGGAGAATGTTGACTTGTAAAATTCATAGGTATTAGTAGGATATATATATGTATTTGATATTTGAAAACTGCACAAATTAGACATATTTAAATTTTATTCACTGCATTTGTTAGCAAACAGAACATGTACAATTCATTCATACCATAAAAATGATCTCATTTTTTTTTTGTTGCTATACTTCTACCATCTTGTCTTGAGCTTCAGTTAAATAACAATTCCTTAGCATAGCTGCCAACTGTTACACATTCTTGTAAATATTTCTTTCAGGTTTAGTATAGCCAAAGAATTAGAGTTTGCAGCACTCTTGCCATAAAAATTTAATTTGTGGCTTTTTTGACCACTTTTAAGTTTTGAAAAATTAATTTCTTCCACAAACTTCTTTATAGATATTATTTAAATTTTTTTCACTAGCTTTTATTACTATAAAATCATTTGGAATTCTGTAGTTTATTTTTTAAGGTTGCTGTTAAGTGTTTTGTTCTTACATTAAATTCTAAATTTGGTATTGTAAATTAAATATCTTCCTTCAAAAATTAATTTTTAAGAGATTTAAAGATTTCTTTTAGAAATTATTCTTCCTTGTCAAAAGCTTTATATATTTTACATTTTACAACATATACCCATAATTTTATGGACAGTCTGTATACAGGGGGAAGGGGAATCTGTGCCAAATTTCATCCCTTGTTACATTCTGCTACAAAAATGCAAATTTCGCATTTCTGTATCAAAAATGAGATATTTCCTTTATTTTGATTTACTAACCTGGAAAAAACGCCTAATATGAAAGTTTAATTTAAGATTGATTAATTCTTACTCCCTCTATTAACAATGGTGTAAGAGTTCTGCTTTTCTAATGTTTCTGCTGGTGGGTAAAGTTGCGAAAATTTTTTTCAAATGATTCAAGTATATATCGTGGCGCCATCTATTGTTAGGAACAAATAGGATAAATAATTTGTGAAGATATACTACTAAATGTTTCCACAATAATTATTTCAAATAAATTATTAAATTTAAATCAATTACAAATTTTATTAATATTGTAAATTTATTACTGTAATTATCATTTGTAAATTTTGCACCATCATGTATAATTATTTTTTTTATTTTCTAAAAGTTTTAAATTTTTCTCTACAACTAATGTTTTATTTGTCCTTTTTTATTTATTATCTTGTTAAATATTAAAATTCTAAAATAATTTTATTTTTAATAATAATTTACAAATTAGCTGTAGTCTATCATTTGTATGATTAAAGCAATCCTTCATTTCCCATTTATTACTCGAACTGAATTTTTTAAGCACATTTTTTTTCCCCACAAATATGCTTACGAAATTCAGGAAATTTTTGTTTTTAGTAAACCTACCACTTTTTATACCTAGAAATAATAAAATTCTCAAAAAGAATATGTTAAAAACATAATTATGACATTTATCCATTATTTACTTATACATAATTATTATATGCATAACATAATGGGTTTTTTGTGCTACATTTTGTGTTTCTTCAAAAACTGGATGCATACAATTTCAGATTTCATTTTAATACTAAAAAAAAAAAAAAAAAACTACTTTTGCTTATACAAATAGAAATAACCAATAGTAAACATATAGGCATTTTTTTTTTCTTACTCAATTGAAACTCACATTTATTTGATACTTTAAAATTTTTAATAAATATTTTATTTCTTACTACCAATTATTTAAAATAATTTGTATAATTAAATAACATATGTAATTCAAAAGTAGCATACTCAAAGGAAATTCAGAGAAAAATCTAATCTATTTTTTTCTATTAAATAATTTAATAGTCATATTTTTACCTATGAAATCCATTAAAAATTAGTACAATATTTCATTAAAAATATTCATAACTGAGAATTCCAAAATGTTGGAAGTTGCAAGAAGGATAAAGAAAAATTTTTAGTTTTTAAAAAATACAAAAAGTATAAATATATCCATTCATTATTGAAATGCATCCAATTCATTAGTGGATGTATTTATTAATATACATTACATAAAATATTATTTTATTATCTATGCATTAAATAAAAATTAACATTCGATTGTAATTCTAATTTTCTTCTTATAATAAAGTAATAAATAGTTCTTATAAATTAGTTTAATATTGAATTTCGAATATCAAAGGAAATTCTTTGAGTTTAATTTAATTTCAGTGAAAATCATGTGATTTTATTTCACATCAATCTACTATTGGTAAATGATATAAAATTAATTTGTATATGCTTTGAAGTCTAACATAAACATAATGAAGATATTATTATAATATTGTATAAACTAAATCCACATTCATATGTTGACGATTTTTTTGCATCTAATAATTTTTTACAGAAATGTAATTGTTAAAAAAAAAAAAAAAGGAGGGGGGGGCATAGCTCGATACTTAGAGCAATGACAACATTCAACTATATTAGCAGGAGTCATTGAATCGTAGCAGAACATGGCATCAAGTCTGTTGATTTAGAAAGACGAAAGAACATGAAGAAAGAGCGATTCTTCCAGCACCTGATTTATCATTATAAAGATACGCGGTATAATTGAACCACTTGGGATCGCAAAGACCATAGGTGGCACATAGAGCAGAATCAGAACTTACATGATTCCCATTCTTCCTTTTCTTGTGATTATCGACAAGTGCTTTTGTTGTAGTGAAGGGCTCATTCGACAGAAAAATCCACTGATCAGCGAAGACATATCTGGAGGCCTCGAGAACAGAGATAAGATACTATTTATCACCACACCTCATAAATCGATATCTAGGAAGTATCGTCTGGGATATCGGTTCGTTTGATAGCCCGAACTGTTGTCATCTGTGACAATTTTATAACACGACAATTGACGAAGCTCTTCTTTCCATTGTAATGCCTTTCCTATCAAGCCACTAAAACTTATAAATTTCAACCCTAATTTCACACAACAAAAATTTCTACTCATTGTTTTGTGCTTGTCTACTTCCTTGATTTCCAGATATCTCTTTAGTAGAGCACATTAGAGGTCAGAGGAGCAGGCACTACTTACGGTTCTAGAATCTTGCTGATCTAACTCGATAATTGGAGAAAATATAACATTTTGTTTCTCTACGGTTATTTTTTTTGCACATTTAAGCTAATTAGACAGGGATCTACATCGTGGATTCCGAACCACTAACAAACATCCATGTTATCGCTAAGATTCGAAGCTGAAGCCTGTGGTGCCAAAGAGGTAGCCAAACAAGGAATCAGGCTTCTTCTTGCTGGGGGTAGCCTCACACTCATGTCCATAAATTAAGGATAATTCAGAATCACACAGAAATTGAACTCTAAAATAAAAATTTCACCTGTAGAATTATCACACACATCTTGAAGAAGAATATGCAAATTACAGGAAACCACCAGATGGCGCGGATAGTACGTCACAATGACGAGTGTAAGAGAGGGGTATATAAGGAATGGTGGCAAAGAAGTAAAATTGTTCACAAGCGCTTTAAAAGCCTTTCAGTGCAATAACCGCATAGTTATGGCACAAAGGAAGCATTTGGATGATTTTTTACGTCGTAGAATTATCGGACGACTGGAATGTGGACGTACCCAGCTGGAAGTATCCGAGGAACTTGGAATCGCCCAGAGTGTCATCTCCAGGCTTTGGCAACGATTCCAAGATGATGATAATGTGAGTAGATGTTACAGCACAGGTCGCCCCCGAGTTACAACGCCGAATGAGGACCGGTATTTAGCAGTTACTGCCAAAAGAAACAGACGGAGCACAGCATCAGACCTGTCTCGTCAGCTCTCTTCAGCTACCTTAATTTATGGACATGAGTGTACATATGGGCCAGACGTGGGTTAACGCTTTTTTTGATCGGTTTGATCTTAAGAGCAGTTTAATGTTTTATTTGCTTTTCTCGCAAATAAAACATTAAACTGCTCTGAAATTTTATTCATTCCTTTTTTTTTTTTATTTCCATATGCATATCTTTTATGAATTATCGTCCAATTCAGATTGTCGGGTTTATTTATTTTATTTTCTTGTCTTGAAAAAAATAAATTATATTTTTCAAGACCGTTGTGTAAAAATAGTTCTTTAGCAATTCATATCAAGTAATGTTTACTTTGTAAATCTGTCATAAATATGTTGTTAACTGATTTAGTATTTCAAGGAATGAAATATAAATATGAATGAAATATATAGAGAGTGATTATACCTGTACTCGAGAAATTTTCATGAGGGATTATAGTGAAGATAAAGACTCTTGTTTGCTGTATTTGGAAGACTGTCAATGAGATTATTCCTCTGATATTGGTTAATTGTGTTTTTCTGTACAGATACAAACGTAAAATCATTAAAGTAATGTTTTTTATTTTTAAAAACATTACTTTAATGATTTTAAGTTTATGGTAATTTATAACTCATAGATACATGCAAATTTTGATGTAAATTTAAGTCATTACGAATCCCTTAATCCCCTAAGAATTTTTATTAAAATTGTACTTTATAAAAGATATCTTCGTTTTTTTTTACTTAACATTAAAAATTACAATAATTCATGTTAATGTATTTCAAAAATTGTGAACAATTAAAAAAAAAATCAAACCTAGCTTTGATATTTGCCTAATGATATATAAAGTGAAATGCATAATAATGAAGCAACCTTGATTGACCTTGAAATCTAAAATCTATTTTGATAAACATGACAAGATATTTTTCAAGCTTTTCAACTTAGTTAAATAAATGTGAAGCACATTTTTTTTTTTTTTTTTTTTTTTTTTTTTTTTTTTTTTATCAAAAATTCTCACTTTTTATGTTTAGTTGTTTAGTTTCTGTTCAATCATGAATGCAGAAATAAGAGAATTTTAACGGGCTCTCATTTCTTTACTTCTCATTGTATTAAAATATATTGCCATGAGATGCATTAGGCAAAAATTATTGTATAATAGAAGTTTATTTGCATAAAAACAGGAAAATATTTTTCAAGAAAATTATAAGAAATGCATCACGCGAATATGCATATAGATTATCGACTGAAACAATTAAAATCCATTTATCAAATATTTTCAAAACTTTATTTTTTTCTTATTATATGATATTATTTATTATTATATGATATTATTTTTTCTTCTTATTCTTGTTAGAAATGATTTTTCTAGCAAGAATTTATAAATATTGAAAAATTTTACAACATTAGGAAATATAAATTTATATTACATTTAAAAGTATTACAATATTTGATATACGATAAAATCCAAATGTATTTAAGAAGAAATAATAGTCTTTGTTTGAAGAGATAAAACAATTGAAAATTTTATTAATGGAAACAACTATTTCCCATTATGTAAACAAACAGAAGATCAGATTTCAATTATTTTTTTTCCTTTCTAACATAAATCATAAAGATTAGCCTCTTAGAGAAATATTTAAATCTAAGATATAGTACATAGGCAATAAGTTTTTTCTATTGGTTTTAAGTACTATTTTTTCTTCATTTTTACGTCAATCATAAAAATTGCCCTTTTCGGGAATTGAATTTCAATGTGAACTATAGAATACAAGCTATAAGTAGGTCGGTTAGTTGTTAAGATTAGTTTTTATTGATTCTTTCGTAAATCATAAAGATTGAACTTTTGATAAATTGGCTTTCCAGTGTCTTTCATAGAAGGCAAGCAATAATCACTGACTAAGGATAATTACTTGTAAAACATGTATTTTGAGATGAAAAAAAAAAAAAGCACTATTTATTTATTTAAAGTAATGGCCATAATTAAAATAAAATTTTAATAAATAATAAAACTAATAATAAAATTTTACACCGGCCAAAAAAAAAAAAAGGTCTAAAATTGTATTGTATAAAAGAATTTTCTTTTTAGAGAAGTACTAATATGTTTGACGAAATTAAAAATCAATAATATAATATTTCAATTCATTGAGTGTTTCAAAAATATTATTTATTATATCTGAAAAATGATTGCACATCCAGGTACATACACGCACAAATAAAAGAATTTATTACTCTGTTTGATATTTATATTATTTAATTACACTGAATATAGAAACGAACAGAAAAATTACCAAGCAAAACACTTATCGCTTTTTAGATATTTTACTTCAATGCATATTTACTGATCATAAATTTCTTGTTACGTTTCCATCACCGATGATTTACATTTTTCTTACTTTCTTCTTTTTTTTCTCTCGAATCATACGATTATTATCTATTTATCATGACTTTTCTTTCCTACTGCCTTCATATACCATTGAGTAGATGAACGCTTCGCGTTCAGGCACTCGTCATCTTTATTCAACAATGATGACCAAGCAAAAATGAAAGCCAATCACAAAGTAATAGACCACCAATAGTATATTACTAAAATAATAGATCAAAGTATAATTAAAAAACAAATTTGATCACCAATAATTTAAAAAAAAAATTGAGTATTAAAATTATTTGTTATATATATCTTGAAATTTTTAATTATTTGGAAATCCCTATGGAATTTTTTGATTTCTCGTAAAACTTAGCACTAAATAACATTATTTTTATTACATCATATAATAATCTGTTAAATTTATTTTAATAAATTTCCCTATGCTGATTTTTTTGTATTCAATAAATTGAAAGATAGGAAGAGAATTAAAAAAAAAAAAAAAAATTTACAAAAGAAATTAAGATAGGAGCAATTGTTTAACACTGAATTTTCCCGAATCTTGTAGTCACTTAGAACTTCCGTAGTTAAAGTCTACGGAAGTTCTAAGTAGAAATTCTCAGAGTGAGTAAACAAGTTGCTGTTTTTTATCCAGCAAACAGGGAAAGTCGCCAACAATGTGACGCTAAGGCGGTGCGCATTGGCATAGAATAAGTACAGTTTTTATACATTCCTTTGACGTTTCGTAGTTAAAGTCTGACGTCCACGTGCGTGCGCATGCATTTGCGGTATGTTTACATATCAATAACAAAATTTTTTTATTTCACGTATATATTGCACAGTATCCTTTTGCTCTGTGTAACGTTGCATTTTCTTCTGTAACTAGTCATCATTATTTACTTCTGCCTAGCTTGAAAGAAAATAATTTTTTTTTGTATCGTTTTGATATATTATTATTTATTTTACTAATTTAAAAATAAATTCAAATTTATGCCTCTGTGTCTATCCAGGGCTTTTATGGTTTTTGACAAGGTAATTCATCAGATTTACCAAACTCAGTCGGTTGTCCGAAATACTGTTTCAATGGTGTTCACTAAGTAAGTCTGGCTATATGTTTTCATTTCTATTTTTTTCTTTTTATATTTATGAAATTAAAGATGATATTTATAGAAATGTTTATCATCAGTTGCATTTTGATTATAGGTACATGTTTGTTTTTTGAAATAAATGTTTTGTTTAGGGTCTATTAATTCACAATATGTTATAGTTTTTAGCAGAATAATTTAGATATAAAAGGAAAAAAAAAAAAAAAAGCACATTAAACAAACAGATCCTTTTACTTATGATAAATCTTAATATGGTAATGTTTTGTAAATTTAAAAGAATGTAATTTGATATACTTAATAGATAAAGTGCTATTAATTGATCTGAAATATTACTGCTGTATTTCATTGTATTGTATTCTTCTTTTATCTATGAAATTTTTATTATTTATTTTTTATTAGTATTTATGATTTTTATGTATTGATAAAAGCAAAGTTTCAATATAAGTTTATTACATGTTTTTCTGTTTTTCTGTTTCTTTTTCAATATTTATAAAATTGTTATGTTATTTTTTGTAATAAAATAACTAAAATGTTGAAACTGTTACATTAAGTTAAATTTAAAAGTAATGTATGATTAAACTACAGTTTTAGTATGAAAACAGTGTTGATTTCTGTTGGAGCATTATCTCTATTAACAGTAGTAAATAATGTTTATAAACATTAAATTAAAGGTACTTTAAATTACATTCATGTATTACAGGACAATCAGCAGAGAAAATGGGTATGTTTATTTGTGCACTTGTTTTATGGAAAAATATTTATATCATAAAATTATGTTTGCAGTCAATAAAATGAATAACATTTATTTTTATAACACTATATTGTTAATTTAATTACAATTTTAAAATGTCAAAAAAATAATACAGTTATGAAAGTACATTAGATTCAAATATAAGTTTCAGCCTGTTTTATATATCATCTATTGAAAGTTTTATTTTAAAATATTTCCTTCAATATATTTAATTTTTATTAACCCATTATTTATAAATTTTTTTTTTTTAGTAATTATATATTATTTATGTGATATGTAAAAAGCTTAATAATTTTATGATTAGAAATTGCTAAAATGAGAGAAAAAATAATGGTTTAAAAATATGTGTTGCGATTGGCTATGCAGAATAACAATTCAGTTAAACAAAATTTTGAATTTCATTTATGAATTACTGCCCCCCCCTCAAAAAAATTCCTTTTACACAACATTTTTTTCATATATTCTGATATATATTAAAAACATATTTTATAATAGAAGTATTTGACATCTTATAAATTAATGTTACATAATATTATTTAAAAATTTTTTTTTTTAATTTTTCAAAACTATTAAGTATCTCTACAAACTGCCCACAGTATTAATTTCAAATAAATATTTTTAATTGGCACATTTTTCAAATTAGCATAAAAGTTTTTTTTTTTTCTGTATCATTAGATAAAGTGTATAAATGTTTTTAAATTTGTGATTTCTAAGATTATGAACTTTTATGCTGTATTGAAATTTATCACATAAGACTGAATGTATAAAAGTTAAATTGATCATTGAATTGAATTGAGCATTTAAAGTTTGTATTGATTTGACATTGATGTCCTATTTTAATTACTACTAATCGATTTATATCAAGTATGCTAAATCCAAAATATACTTGTATAAAAATTCAGAATTAAAATTAAGTCTAAATGAAATTATCTTTGTTCTATTTAGTTAAAGAACAATTTATTTATATAAGCATGTTTTTCATTTATTATGAGAGATTTTAGTCTCTAAGAATTTTCATATATTTAACAGTGTTTGTTCACCATTTCTTAGATAGTTTCTATTATGCCTATAAGTCGTATTAATTGTATGAAAGTTTTTTTTTTTTCCCTGCTATTTCAGGTAAAGGTATTATTTGTAATAGGGTATTATTTGTTGAAGAATATTAATTTAGTTTATATTTTATCATTCATCATCCTATTTTTTTTTTTAATTTGCATAATGTTTGGATAAATTGGCAGCTAACATAAGCATAAATCTTAAAGGATCCGTCAAATCAAATCAAATTAATTATCTTCCATATATTTTTAAAAATATTTCTGCAAACTTTATTGCATTATTTTTAAAATATTGCTGCAAATTTTTCTCATGATATATCTTTAAATTTAAATTTTTCTTATTTCCAATGTTATTTAATAATTAAAATTCATTTCTTCCCATCCAAATTAGTGTATTATGTTCTTATACATTCCAATATACAACCATCAATTTCATATTCTCAGAAATTTTTATCATTTTATAAAAATTTACTTATATTTATCAAAATAAGTTAATTTCAAAACAATATTATATAAGATTGTAATTATGTGTAGATATATTTAAACAAATTCCAAACATGCAGTATAGTAAAGAAATTAAATAACTTTTAATTATTTTATAGATTCTTAGTGGTAATCTTAAGAGTACTTCAAAAAATTGAATATTTGTACAATATTGCATGTTTACATTTCTTATAATATCATGCAAAAATCTTTGTTTTTCCTTCTAATTCAAATGCATTTTTTTTTTTTTTTTTTTTTAGCTATTTACACAAGGAAAATATTTTTATAATTTTGAGATCATAGTAATTTGAGGAATTATAAATTTTAGAAACTAGTTTGTGATTTATATTTTTAAAATATTGCAATTATTTTAATCTTTGTCATTAGTGATTTAAAAATAAAACTAAAAATATATTGAAAAATTTTTTATTCATAAATTTCAAAATTAAGATTAAAGACTTCTTGCAATTTTTATATCTTTATATCCACTTCTTGCAATTTTTTTTGCATATCTTTCTCTTTATGGTGAAATTTAAACAAACAGATAAATGTTAATTATAATTCATGAAATTATGTTCTTTTTAAAAAAACATCCCTCATAAATGGATATTTATATATAACATAGTAAATTAGAAATAATTTGCAAGTTTATTGTTATATATCATTTTTTATAATGAACAACAATAATAATGCATAATTATTAAATCAAAAATATTTTAATAAAATATGCTTATGAATTCATTATTCATTGTAAGTCAAGCAACAATTCATATCTGAACTATTCAAACAATAATATGATAATTCAGCTATAGATAGTCTTGTATTGCTTTTATGAAAATTTTTTCTATAGAAATAAATGTATGCTTGATTTCAGTAATTTGGTATTTATAGTTATTAATTGTTTATTTATTTTAATTTACTCAGAAATTGTTTTTATTTTTATAAGCTAATTGGCATAATACATACTGGCAGGACGATAGTTTTTCGTCATTGCTATTGATTTAAATTGGTGGCGAATTTGGTAATCTTGTCAACAACTTTGGCAAGGCTGCAGTAATTTTCTGCCTGGAATCCGCGGATTGTACTGTGTATTTATAATTTTGTACTGTGGATTTTGTAATTTTGTACTGTGTGTTATAAGGATTATATTGTAGTGTATCAATCCTGCCTTCCAGCGAACAAGCGTTCAATCGGCTATTTTATACACCCCACAACAAACTTAAAACGGCAAAACTTGTTATTATGGGACCTCGCTATGTATGCAGTTCATGTCATAAAGTAAACTTTAAAGGCTTGTTCCCACCGAGGCGACGCGGCATGCGGCAGGGAGGAAAATTTTTCGACCCGTTCACAGCGAAACATCGGAAATAGCATTACGCCTAGTGAAGTTCCGCTTCGAGTTGAATGTTGGTCAACTACCGCGATAATTTATTTATATCTTCATTTATTTGGATATTATTTGTAAATATTAATTTCTCTTAATTAAATGTTGTAGTGTGCATTTGAACAAGGAGCCTATTTCTTTATACAATTTTTCTATACATGGTATAATCCAGCTACTATATGTGGTGTGATTTGACCAGCATGTGATTTGAATACATGGCGATCAATGGACGTGATAAATTAACTTTTGAGGCTGTATTTCAACCTTCCAAACGAATAAAATTACGTTTAATTGTGTTTACAGTAGCTTTATCCTGTACTATCTTTATTGATATTTATGCTTAATAACGAATCGAAAACAGATTCTGAACTGAACCGAATCGCAGCTAAACCACAAATGTTCTAGGCAAACAACCCCAAGTTTTGATTTATTCAATTTTGAACCTCTATTTTCGAAAAGTGGTATTATTCAAGGTTTAGCGAAATGTAATGCTATCATTGAGGCACTCAACGAAAATGTTTAGATTTTTTTTTCTTCTGATATTCTCCAATCTGCCAAACGATATTAAATACAATGTTCTGAAAAATGCTTTAGTATTAACCAGATTAACTGGCACGGAAAAATCTAGAATGAAAAAACTGCTATCTTGGCGACAAACGTTCATCTGTCTAGGTTTTACTGCGAATTTGATATCGGAAGAAGTGATCAAATCGCAGTTGTTTTAACATCTGCCAAGCATAAGCCATTTTATCCATCTGTAAAGATCCAAATAGCAGATAAAATTTTTAGTGTCCACAATTCATCGGAAGCATTTTCTGTTACAAAAACTAATACTACCGTCATCAATTCATCGTTGGAAAATTGAAGCGTTAGAAACAAGCATTGCTTCGCTAAAGAAAAAAATTCGACGAATTTGCTGTTCACAATAGATCGCGCTGCAGATCTAGAAATTTCAGAGGCCGTAGTACCAGAACCAGATCTAGTTTTATTAATACCACCACTAGAAGAATGCAAAAGTATCGTTTCATATAATTTTGAATTAAAGAAAAGCGAAATCAAACGTAATGTCACTCATTCAATAGTGGCAAGGGGAACACAAGTCGTTTCCAAAATTCGTAGATTACCGCCTGATCAATTAAAAATTCCAAAAGCTGACTTCGAGGTTATGTTAGAATACGGCATTTGTCGCACATCAAGCAATTCGTGGTCCAGTCCCATGCATGTCGTGAAAAGAAAGGCGATACTTGGAGACCTTGTTCTGAGTATCGGCCCTTTAATGCTATTACACAAGATCTGTACACTAATCAGCTAGAAGAATGTACAATGTTTTCCACATAGGCCTTAATCGGGCGTACCTTCAAGTATTCAGGAATCAGATATTCTGAAGATTGTTATCTGTAGTCCGTAAATGTTGTAAAAATTTCCATTCATGGCATTTGAACTCTGGGATGCTGCGCAGACTTTCCAACGTTTCATCCATTTAATTAATCGTGTACTTCTGCTTTCCATACATGTATGATATTCTTGCATCATCACACAGTAAAGTAAAGGATTTTAAATACCTTCAAATTATTTTTCAAAAATTTCATGAACAGGGTACAACTGATTTCTAGCTTTGGATGCCTTATATTAATCACAGCAGATCAAAGAACCTAATTTGAATCATATTTATGTCTGGAATTATCCAAATTCATTGGATTCAAAAGACAATGCACATTGCTTTATTACCGATAGTCAAATAATTGCACTGTGTGTTAGAATCGTACACTTAAGGCCGCTATTATGTGCCATAAAATTGGTTGGACAAGATTTCTTCCGATCATTCTATTTGAATTACGCATTTGGTCGTCACAACAATTTCTGTTCTATAGCAACTAAACTTCTTTATAGTGAAAATATCCGATTTTCATGTGATTTTCCGAAAATACATCTAACAGACCCTAATCTGAATTTGTCAAAACTTTAAAGAAAGAATTTGAAGAGCTGAAACTTGTTCCATTTACAAATCATTCATTTTTACTTAAAAACTTGTTTACATAGTTACATAGGACGGATAATGTAACCTTCAACCACCATATCAAGGACCATACGAAGTTTCAAAAAGAACTGACAAAATTTTCATCATCAAATTAACGTCAATTAGTCACACAAGAATCACGGCAGGAGATCCCAACTAAATAACAACAGTAAATTTCATGAACTAGATTGAAATCTATTTCATAAATCTTCATACCTTCGGATACCAGATTCATTTGCTCCAAAAGTTATTAAGAAAGTCAAGTTCGAATAGTGCTCTCTTCCAAAATTCACAGAACTGAACGCGTAGTTCGACTACCTGCTCGTTTTATTTGAAGAATTTATTTTTCGCTACTTCACCGCGTAGTGATGTGATATCAATCCTGACGTCTAGCAAATAACCTTTCAATCGATTATTTTCTGCACCGCACTGCAAGCTAAAAACACCAAACCTTGTTATTATGGACCTTTGCTAGGCAATTCACCAGTTCATCTGTTTAAAGTAAACATTAACTCTTAGCTAGTTTTGTTGCTGCGATAATTTATTTATGTATAATTTCATTCATTTGTATATTTGACAATATCATCATCATCATCATCATAGCACGACAGCCCGGAGTGGGCCAAGACTTTCCTTTGAAGAGATTTCCATGCGTTCCTCTGGGTGACAATGGTCCTCCAATTCTTAATCTTTAGTACAGCAAAATATTTTTCAACTGCGTCTATCCAACTTAGGTTGTCCGTTTCCTCTTTGTCCCTGTGGCTTTGCCAAAACGAGCCTTTTTACAAGGTTTAATCATTCATTCTAAATATATGAGCAATTTAATCTATTGATCTTAAATTTTATAACAATTTGACATATCAATTTCTATTAATTAAATTTTGTGATGTGGATCTCCTTTCATCGCACAAGCTTTTTACATGGTATCAGCCAGCTGTAATAATGCATTAATTTATTATTATTATTTATTAACCTACGTTATAAGCAGCTGTGTATAATCTGTGTTTTTCCCGCTGAAAATTCTGATAAAAATGTTGCTAAAAATTCGTCATCTAAAAGCAATTTTTGATGATGAAAGATGACACAGCGAATTCCTCCCTAAAGAAAAGAGGAAAAACAAATATTTTAAACATGAAGTAATGATGAAAAGGAATAATAAACAAGTAATATAAAAAAAAAAAAAAAAAAAATTTAAAGTCAATTTCTACTTTTTTTCACTATATTGCAGAAAGATTATGAATAATTTTCATTCATTTTTTAAAGTTTATCTGGCGCCATCTGTTGGTAGATATATGCAACTTAAATCTAAAAAAAAAACTAAAATTAATCAATTAAATTTAATTAATGAATTAATATTTGAAAAAACTGTATTAACATCAAGTGCCATCCACTACGAGTTCAAAAAATGTATTTGAACTTGATTGGATGAATAAAAAGTATTTTATTAACGATTTGAACAAAATGTAGGGAGAGTGTGAGCTAATAGAAGGAATTGAAAAAAAAAGGCATGGAATAATGCCACAGATAGGAATTTTAAATTTTTTACAAAAGGCCAAATTAATAATCAACTCTGATATTAATAATTCTGATACGTTACATTTAGAATCGAATCGTTCTATGTAGTTCAAAATATATATTTAAAATTTTGGCAATTTTAGAAAATTCTTTGTAAGAAGTAATTTTAATGATTTAAAATCTCATTTGATTTTCTTTTTGTAATTCTATTAACTATTTATTTCACGGAATATTTTTACGCACTTTTTTTTTCCGTTGGTTTTTTTGTGCATGTTTTCATTTCTTATCCCTTTGAAATTTACAATGTGTTGCATTTTTAAATTATACACTTTTCTTATTTTTTTTTTACAACTAACTAGCTTCTTCCTTAAATGTTGAAATGATAAAAGTGTATTGATAATTTAGTCTTTTAAAATTCCATCTTCTTGTGATTGATTTTAATGATTAAAATTTCTCTCCGATAAACTAATCTGGATAGTTAAAAATTAAATTATTTGAAAATTTATCCAGTGATAGTTCTGATAAGTTAAAAATCCACTTTCAAAAAATTCTCTGCGTTTTTAAAAAAGATTTTTAAAGTTATATTTAAACAGGATATTATAATTTATGCTTTACTTGCATGCATCGAAAATTATTTTATAGAACTTTTTCAAGAAAACATTTTCTATGAATGATTGAGATTTTTTTTTTTATCAAGTATCTAAAACCTTTTTTAGCTACTTCTATGTGAAATTTGAAAAAAATTATGATAGCTTATCTGGAGAATTTAAATAATTGAAGTTACTGGTTTTTTTTTTAACCAAAAATTTTAAATTAAATGATTTCAAAACAAAGTTCTGGTAAAGAGTTCTACTTCAAAATTAGATTCCTCAACCAATCTCAAAATAATTAATGTTTTCGCACTCAGCATAACTATAATTACCTAAATTTTTATTGTAGAGGGTGATTTCTTTTTTTTGAAAAATTATAATTATTTTGACCTTAACTACGGATTATATGCAGGAATTTTAAGGTAATCTTTTGAGGGATTTGATGAAGCTTTTAGAAATGCCTAGAACATTAGTACCAAACTATTATTAAATACTCAGAAATTTTTCTCTCATGTTCTACATTCTTCCATCAGCCTTATATAGGGGAAGCTTCAATACCTGTAATTGTAGCTTCCTTCATTTCTGCATAACCTTGGTGTTATTTTTCCTGTGTTGTGGGTTGGAGAAACTGGTGGTTGGGCCGAGACTTGAGACACAGGTTTGAGTACACACAGCTTTATTTACACGCGCACAACTTACGCACAATTAACTACAGGCAATATTTAACACATTTAAAGATGTATAATTATAGATTCGTGGAGTTCCCTCCAAGTGAGAATCTAGGCCTCCTACGCTCTTGCAGTGCGCAGGAGGAAGCACGGTTATACCTGTAATTTTATTTTGCAAATGGTCCGTTTTTGCATTTTTTTACTGTTTGTCATTTCTAAATCAGTGTTAATGTAGATTTAGACAAACCTGGGTTCGATGCGGTATTATTTGATGTACGGGAAATTCGAAATAGATTGAAAGTTATTGTATTGGACTGATAGGTGAGCATCAAGATCCGTCTATCCGATTAATAACGTTGCTTTTCGCTAATGCTACTGTTATGATACCAAATTATTTTCTACTTTAACAACAACAACAACAAAAGCCGTTAGAACTGTCAACAAGGATAGGCGTAGTATTGTGACTCGTTTGATGCGCGAAAGCCGTATATCACGTCCAAACATGACTATACCAAGTTGAATTTATTTCAAAGCGGATATACATGGAGGCACCTCTGAATTTTCGAAAAGCTATTCAATTCTGAACAAATGCAAAATCCTACAGATGTTTAAGTCAATTCTCTATTAATACTACATTTAATGATCAATATAAAAAAAATTGTCATTTTAAATATTGTAGTTTTATAAAAAAAATATGATACAAAAATTTTTTTAATTCATTTGCTCTTCAAACTATCCAATTTATTTTTCCTCCCTTTATCTGAGAATTGTTGATTCATTATATTAATTTGTGTTAAAAAATAAATGTATGGACTATTGAAAATATAATATCTATCTAAATAATAAAATTCTTATCGGAATCGCTGAAATTTTTTTAAATAAATAAAATATTGAGTTATTCGAAAAGTTATTTATTACATTATGCATATTGTTGGATTGAAAATTTCTTAAGTGCCTAATGAAATCAATTCCACTCGTAATTGCATTTCCTGAAATTAATTGAATTTTTGCTACTAAATCTGGTTTTTGTTATAAAAATCAAGCTTATTTTCAGGAAATTCGCAACAAATATTATAATTTTCATGTATGTGTAAAAAAGATAATTAACTAAAATTCTGTTCAATTAGATTAATTTTTTCCCATTAAAAAGTATTTGGAGTTGAACGTAAGTTAAATCTTCCTAAAGCGCACATATTTTTAACTGAGTCCAAATCAAAGTTTTGAAACATGGCGGATATGTTATACTGCAAAGATATATTTCGAGATTAGTGTTGATTGGTTTCGGGACATTTCCGTTGAATAAAAAGATTTTATGAGCATTTAAAATATGTACGAAACAGATAGATATTTCTATTTTATTTTCTGAAAAGCTTTGTTAAGTCGTGGAGTAATCACAAAGATCTATTTTTTTTCAATTCCTTCTATTAGCTCACACCCTCCCTATATATATCTTGTTCGAATTCCCAATCGTTAATAAAATACTTTTTATTCATCCACTCAAGTTCAAATACATTTTTTTTTGAACTTCTAGTGGATGACACTTGATGTTAATACAGTTTTTTTCGAATATTAATTCAGTAATTAAATTTAATTCATTAATTTTAGTTTTTTTTTTTTTTACATTTAAGTTGCATATATCTACCAATAGATGGCGCCAGATAAACTTAAAAAAATGAATGAAAATTATTTATAAAGGACTTTCTGCAATATAGTGAAAAAAAGTAGGAATTGACTTTAAAATTTTTTTTTTTTTTTTTTATATTACTTGTTTTTCGGGATTTTGAAATATTTCTTATAGTTAAGAGTAGTTTAAATTATTTTATGATTTATATAAATAGAAACTGTAATAAAAATGTTTCTGAATAAGTAACTTAAATGTTATACAAATTTTTTTATAAAAATATTTTTTGCTGAGCTTCTTCCGAAGTAAATTTTTCTAATGAGAGAAAAAAAAAAAAAAAGTTGTTTTGTTTATGTTGATTTAATTTTGTATTGAAAGAAATGAAAAATAATTTACAAAAATACAACCAACGTTTGCATCTAAAGAAGATGAAAATTCAAAATTTATTTGCAATCTATACAACATCTATATGCCTTTATCTTATAAGGCATTCCACATATTTAAAGCAAAACTTCAACCAACCAAAAGCAGATGTAAACAATATGAATCATTTTTCCCTATTGCCTCACATTGTGGAAAAATTTGGAAGTGTTTACAGCGCCACTACATCAGAATTGATCTTTTCTCTCTCATGTTGAAGATTTCCAAATTGCGTCAGCTATTGCAATTGTTCTCGTAATTGCATTTTCTGAAATTAACCTATTTTTGTTACCAAGCTATATTTTTGTCACAAGAATAAAATTCGTGACAGATGTTCATTTTGATGTACAGGGTGATTATGATTAAAGTCCCACTTTCAAAATACTGTAAAAAAAAAAAAGAACCACTCGTCACAATGAGTTCAAATTTGAACTGAAGATACTTGAAGAAGGGGGAAACGGTATGTCACCAAAAAAAAAAAAAGTTTACCAATTTTTTCCATCCAATATGATCTGACCTTGCTGTGGTGGATGGGATTTCCACTAACAGTGCCACAGCTGTTGAATGACGTGGAAGTCATTTTTCCGTCCAAAAAACCGAAACAATCAAGCATATTGAACACTACAGTTGGTTTAATGTGCAACTCATGCCAAATACTTTATAATTTCGATTCAAAATATCACAGGTAGTCGAAATCACTATCTATTAATATTTTGGAACTTTCTTTTTTTATGCCTTACCATTTCGCCCTTCTTCAAGTACCTTCAGTTTAAATTTAAATTCATTGTGACGAGTACGTTTTTTTATTTTTATTTTTTTTATTTATTTATTTTTTTTTTTTTTACACAGCGTTTTGAAAGTGGGACTTTATTTATAATCACCCTGTATATATATAAAAAAAAAGGTACATTAGTTAAATTTCAGTTCGATTAAATGAATTTTTTCTCTTTTAAAAAGTCTGTTCACATGGTTATCAAAGCTGAAAGGGACATATATACATTATATTTATTTATCAATTATAAACTATTTGGTTTTATATAATCACGAAAAAAAAAAATGTTGCACGCCTTTATAAAATGTATTGTGAAGTATGATAAACATTATTATTTGTAATCATGTAAGCATTTCCTAAGATAATGTTTGTTTTCTTTATTGAGAGTAATTTTATCTAAACACTTATCTTATTTAATTTTTTTAATAAATCAGAGGCATTTGTTTTTTAAGAAAAAATAAATTAGATAAATAAAATACTTATCTTATTTTTTTTTTAAAAAAATTAGATATCTTAAAGATATCTTAGTATGAAGAAAAAATATCAAATATATCTTTTTTATCTTATAAAAAATAAGTTATCTTAGTATGAAGATCTTATCTTTATTTATATATTTTTTTTAAAAATAAATAAGCATATTGCTCATAAGGATTCCTGGAAAGTTCTATTTTATTAGGCATTTTAAATATTCCTCTTGATTTCGCAATTACAATTTTTTCTACTGAATAATAAAAATAAATAGAACATTAGTTATTTATGAATTGTAAATTTATAAGTTAAATATGTTCCTGTTAGTAAAAATGTAAAGATCTAGAAATTTATTCCTTTATCAAGACATCTTTATATATTATAAAATTTAATTAAAAAAAAAAAATACGGTGAGACTTTTTGCTTTTAAAAAATTATTGCTTTTGTGAAAAAAAAAAATATTTTAAAATTGTTCTTTAACGGCCTTTACGATTGATAAATTTTTGATTGATCTTAATGGCCTTTATTAACGTTAAAATGCATTAATGAATTATACAAAAGTTAATTTTCTCGTATTTTTATCATTTTCTGCAATAGTTTTCAACATAAACAAAGATTTAAAAATGAAGCAAACATTCTTTTTTACATTTTTGTCTGTGTCACAGATATATTTCGACAATAATCTAAATGTATCATTTCATGTAATTGGTGGCTGTATAGTAATTAAACTGACACTATTTCAGTTTAATTGTGCTGATTTTATTAGCACGAAACTTGATATGAGAATCAATAGAGAGTTTGGAAGTGAATTCACTGGAAAAAAAATAATAAATAGTCAAAAAAATCGCTGATAAGTTTAAAAATGTTACACTTTACAATTCTAAAGACTTAAAATTGACATACCAATGAACTTCTTCACTGGCGCAACAGCCCTATGGTGGGCCAAGGCCATCTGCCTACTGGCAGATTTCGAGACAGGAGATATTTTCTTTTACGGGGTAGAATTGTAAACCCTAGGCCCAATGCTCTATAGTCATATTAGACCCGGATCTTTGGTTTAAAATGGATTCCGAACCGCTACAAACAGCCATGTTACCGCCAGGACTCGAACCCGTAACCTATGGCATCGAGCGCCAGAGCGATAATACCAATGAACTACAATGGTGAAATTGAACTAAAATAAAATCTCTTATTGAATATTTTGCAGTTCATATTCAATATATTCCACTCTTTTTTTGGAAATCAGGGATAGTTTTTGTTTTGTGCAAAGAATGATCTACAACTGACCATAATAACGTAACATGTCAGAAGAAATGTTCATCTGGCAATTGGCGACTACCAATGATGGAATACGAATGACAAAATTAAGGTTATGAAGGAAAGCTATTATCTAAATCTAAATGGAGATACCTCATCATTAAAATTAATGAATTGAATATTTATAATTTATTGTTTAATTATGTATTCATCAAAGCCCTTGTTAAGGCATGTTTGGGTTTTCATCAAGATTAATGAATCATAGATACCTTAACTGCACAAGATGCTATTCCGGATTCCCAGAAACACTGTGGTTACATTCAGCCTGAACTTCAAAATCGTTAATAAATGCTAATGTTTTAATTAAATTTTTCCTATTGTAATTTATTGATAAGTATTGCAAAGCGCTGTATTTCCATCGACGACTTTTAGAACTAATTTTGATATGGTAGAATTCTTCTTCCCAAGCGTTTAGCTGCCTGATGGTCAATTGGCTAGCGCTTTGGTACCACGGGCTTCAAGTTCGAATCCTGGCTGTGGCATGGATGTTTGTTAGTGGTTCTAGATCCGTTAAACTGAAGGTCCCGGTCTAATTAGCCTAAAGTTTGCAACAAATGACCGTAGAGCGACAAACAAAACAAACCCTTCTCAAGTCTTTAACCACCTAACCGAATTTCGGGTTATTTCTATTGTTGGATTGAGCTATACATGGCTATAAGTGCCAATTTAATTATATAGCCACGTGATATTTTGAAATCACGAAAATATATTTTTCAAATGAAAATTTATTTGCCATCTAATTATGGTCAATGTTTATATTGAATAATAATACTCATATCAAAGCAGCTATTTTTCTAGTCAGTAAAAAAAATTGCGATAGTTCATATTTTTAGTGAATAATGATTTATAATCTAGCGCTCTGGCCTTCAGTACCACAGGTTTCGGGTACGAGTACCGGGGGATGCAATGGATGTTTGTAGTGGTTCGGAATCCACTTTCGGCCGTAGGTCCCTGTCTAATATGACAACTACTACTACACCACATCACATAACTGTGCCTAGAGCTGAGTTGCCTCTTTACAGTTTGGAAATGATGGGGATGAGAAGTCTGATTTGGCTCTGTAACGCTCTACGGTCATATGAGACCGGGACCTACGGCTTAAAGTGGATTCCGAACTATTACAAACCCATGGCACAGCCGGGATTTGAATCCAAAACCTAGGGTACAGAGCACTACGACTCGGCCATCAGGCCCCACAGTCTAATAGGACTGTAGAGCGTTGGGCGTAGGGTGGACAACCCTACCCCTTAAAAAAGAAAACATCTTATATCCTGAAATCCATCTTATATCCAAGGCAGATGGCCTTGATTCACCATGGGGCTGTTACGCCAATGAATGATTTTTAATAGTATATTGCTTTAATTGATGAAATTAATTGAACAAATACTAATTTCTTAATTGAGATAATTTTGTAAAATATGTTCATAATTCATTTGAAGTTAATGTTTCATGTAATGAATGATTTAGAATTATATGGTAGGAAATATTTTAGTCTTACTTAAATATGTGGGAGTGGAAAATAACATTATATTCAGTTCTCGAATGTTTTCAAAGGTACATTATACAATCTGTGGAATGTATTGTATTATTTGTTTGTCATGCGATAAAAATATTAGCTAAATATTGTAAATAATAAAATCAATATTTGAATGTCATATTGTAAATTTAAACTGTCAATGTCTGTTATTATCAGTTACTAAAATGTGTATTTTGACTGTCTCTTGGAAAGTTTATCTTACAAATCTTTTGTGTTCTATCTTTTTCTGCGTGAGTAATTGTGAAAAAGATTATTATTTGTTATCTTAATACCGAAGATTATTTGTTATCTTAATACAATTGTGGCATTCATGTCTATGAATTGTATAAAATTTTATCACAGATGACAGGGGGCACGACATTGATAAAGATACAGGCAAAAATCGAATCTTAATTCTACAGATAAAAATCAAATCCTAATCTAACAGATAGTTGAAGTAATCTGAATAAATTATAGTAATCTGAATTGATAATAATCTGAAATAAATTAAAAATTACTCACTTTTTCTTCTTCTTCTTTTTCTTTTTTTCTTTTTTTTTTTTTTTTTTTTTTTTTTTTTTTACATTATTATGGGCAACGGGCGTACCTGTTACGGAGTTCCTAGGCGGTTTTAAGAACCACAATACCTCCACATGTTAAAATAGTTAAAGAATTAGCATTCAATGTATTTGCTTTAATTAATGCATTATTATGAACTTCAAAATTGTTAATATTTCAACTCGGATTGGTTAGGAATTTCCAATTTAAAATCTAAAACATATATTAATTTCCTTTCCGACGATGTATGTATGCAGCCCTGCTTTTTTTTTAATTATTATTTGTTTACTAATAAATTACATCGAAAAATTTTTAAAAAATAAGCTATTTATTTAATTAATGACCAATAACATTGCAATGATTGATTATTTTTATTGTAAAAATTAAATATTTGTAATTGATTATATTTACAATTCAAAATAATTACAACTAATAATAATAATAATAATAATAATCTGACAATTTTAATTTCTAGTTAAAGGAAAATCCTGTTATTCATATATGGATAATATAAAATATGCACAACAACATTACTGCGATATTTATTAATGAAAAAAATTTGAGTACCGCTAACATATGGCATTTATATCTTATACAATATTTTGTTTTCACAAATTAATATGTCCAGTTTTGATTGATAATAACTACATTAATCGATTTATATTGCCCAATGAGCAAGGTAAACGATATATTTAAATATTGAAATTTTTGTCAACAAAGATTAAGGATAAACATATATATATAATATATAAAAAAAAAAATAAATTTGAATCCAAAAGTCTTTCTAGATTATTTAAGTAAGAACGTAATGCTTCAAACGAATCGAAAATTCAATCTAAAACATGTAAACAAGAATAATTTTTAAAAATCAACCAAATAAATATGTCCTAGAATCGAGTAAAAATATTTTCTAATAAATCGAAGTTATAGTTTTTAAGTCAACAAATTCTTGAGTTGTTATATGGTAAATAAGAAATTGATTATCTCAAAATAATTGAATAATAAATCTTTTAAATTCGTGAATGGCACTTAACATTTATTATTTTTTATTATAAAATTAAATTATTTGGTTTATTTACTATATAAGAGAACGAAAAATTTAGTAGTTTTCATACAATTGTAAACTTAAAAAATAATAATATTTGTTCTTAAATTTAAACTATCAGTTGGAAAGAAATAGATTGGTAAACAAACAATATTATGTTGTGATAATTAGTTTTTGATGCAACTAAATTTTTTAAGATTTCATGACATATTTCTGGAAATTTTACACTTTTGTCATGTTTCAGATCCATAGTTTAATATTGCAGCTGTATTTTATTTAGATCATATTAATAACTATTTTATATTAAATAAATATCGTTGAAGTCCGTTATAATTTTAACAAAATTATTCAAATAATTGAATAAATTGGAAGCTTTTTGTTGCATTGTTACAATTTGTATGAATTTTTAAATCTAATTTTTGACTAAATAATGTAACTAAAAATTATTTAAAAATATATTAGAAATTATTTTTAAATTAGACCGTTATTTTATTCAAAAAGAGAAAACAATTTCAGATAAGACATGTATTGAATTCTTCATAAAAGACAGAAAAAAAAAAAAAAATCTTCTACAAAATAGTTCCTTCATAATTAAAGTTAATAAGGTTAGAAATATTACATAAATTAAAAATGTTATAATCAACCTAAACGAGGGAAAAAAGAAATCACTTCTTCACAGAAAGTTTTTGAAGGAAAAAAAAAATAGACAAAATAGTTTATTTTAATTCAATTACAGTAGGCCTAATTAATAAGTTTGAGAAAATTGAATAATTTATTTCACGTCCTATTTTAGCAATATATTTGTATTAAATTAAAATTCGATTTTTAAACATAATTTTCAATTTTATAATGTTTATGTCAATTTTACGATGTTTTTATTTCAATGTCTATGTATGTAATCTACTGATCTCATAAAAGTTATTGGTAAGAAAATTCTATAGTAAACAACATCCGTTTGGTTATCTGCTCTGGTTTATTTTGTTCTAGAAAGTGCGAAATAAGCTATTTAGTAAATATACAGCTGTCAAAGCTTTATGATAAAAATACTCTTGTTATTACGTCACGTTTTACAATATTTATGGCTGTTTGAGATAGAACGGTGAAAATTATGAGCTTCTCAAGAATTATACTGTATAAGTAACTCATAAATTTCATTGTTCTTTTATATAAGATAATTCTCTACGTCTCTGAAATTTATAAGTATTAAAGACAATAGAAGTCTAGTGAACATTTCACACCAGAATTACATAGATTGTTTTAAAACATTCTTAATATTTAAAATAATTTCTTTTGTTCTACGTTTTAGAATATTTTAGAATGTTTCGATTGTTTTTTTTTCTTTTTTTTTCCCAAAGGTAAATAAAAGTGCAAAAGTTTTGTTTTTTTCTCATTTTTAAGAAGTAGGTATTCTTGTCACATGTATATAATGAATTAAGCAAAAAAAAATATAGATTTAGAAAATTCGCTTTTGATATTGATTATTATAAGGATTTTTTTTTTCTGCTAAATGATCCTTTAAAATGAAAATATTTAATAATCACATAGTATAGGAGTTTAAAAATCCTATCGCACATTTAACATGCTTTAATTATACTAAAGTTGGAATAGAAAAAATTATCTCGATTTGTAATTTTGTTTCATTTATCCTAAAATTATAGAAATATCATTTGGATATTTTGCGAAGTGAAATAGAGAGTGCTGTTTTGAAACAGAGGTTAATCTAATTTAATATCAAAGGGTTAGTTTTAGAAATAAATAAAATCAAAGATTGAATTGGATTATATTTGTAATTAAAATTGTAGGTTTATATCATACATTTATATCTGAATGAATTAAATTTTTTCTTGAGTGTAGAAATATACTTCTAAAACTCACGATAGGTATTTTTTTTCTCCAGCAATTTTTGAACTGAAAATTCTATTATTGTAAGACATATTGACGAATGGTATTTTTTTTTTTAAAGAGAAAAAATAAAATTTGTTTCGTGCAGAAATACCTGTGGTCAATTGAAACTGACTGAATTTAGAAGTCAATGACACTAAAAGCAGACGGCGCTGTGTTAACACAAAACCAGCTGTCTGTGAACGATCTGTTGAATTTCCAAAACTATTTCGTTAAAACCACAAAAGTTAAACGAATCTATATAATTTTTTTTTTTTTATTATTGATTAAATCATCATTTGATTATTTTTTTCTCAGTTCACACGGCAAATTTTCTATCTTTGTTAAATATTTAAAACCCTAACAACAATATTGAACTTCTAGCATCAATAAATAGTACACTAAGTTTTAACGAAAATACTGCAATTATATCATACATAATGCCCAATAATAATCATTATTTTTATCATTATTTTTATTATTTTTTAAATCTGACATGACATTAATAAGTGGGAAATTTTGTATTCGAGTAAATTAAATATGTGATTTCATGTGTAATAAATCGTATTAAAAGCCGAACATAATCAATAATTCGCCATTTCATTAAAATACAAACGAAAATTTGATTTGCGTACGTAAATGAAAAAATACATCCTTTTTTTTTTTTTTTAATTTTTTTTTTTACTTGTTCATATATTTGCTGATTGAGATCAAAAGTTCGTGTTTTTAAAAAAAAAAAAAAAAAATTATTATTATTATAGAAGTTTTATGTGCTACGCCCTTGTTTTTAATCGACTGATTGCAAAATATTAAACAAGGAAAAAAAAAAAAAAAAAATAAAAATAAATATTTATTTTCCAATTGTCGTATTATATAAATCTTTCGAATTTTAGTTTTGAGCGCTTCACAATAAAATATCCAATTGGTTTAAAACCAAATCCTAAAATTTATTCTACAATAATTTGTTCATGTCTCTTCTAAATTGGTAAATGAATAAGACTAATTCCTTATTAAGTTGTGAGTAATGGCTGTTTTTAACTGTTCTTTTTATATATTGCACTATTTGCGCAATCATGAATGATAGTTTGAATTGAAATTGCCCCGTCACATTTTTTTTCTGCTGAAAATTTTAATGCTGATTAATTCTTCCAGAATTCTTTTATAGTACGTGTTTATTATTATTATTATTACAATTCGCTGCATTCCTGTAAAAATAGATAGCACAAAAATAAAAGTTACATTTTCTTTGATTTTTAAAGAATGAAAATTCTTCTTTCGTACAATAAAGTGCATTTACATGAAAATTACATTACTTATATAACAAGAAAGTAAAAGGTACATTTCATTCTTTGATTCTTAAAGAATGTTGCACAAGTTAATGTTACATTACTTATATAACATTATGTTACATTACTTATTTATTAAGTTATGTAATTTGCTTTCATGTTTCTTAATGTAGATGAAAGAAATTTTCTTCGGGAAGGGGGGAATTCCGGATTCTAATTATTTGTATTTTAAAAACAAAATTTTTTATTGGTGTTATTTCAAGAATTTCAAAACATTCTAACATCTTGTACCTTTTTGTAATTTTTTTTTCCGTAGAATATTAGCTATTCATATTTATCACTGCGTGAAAATTCAGTTTGAATAGGTAAATATTATTTGCATGATATTTTTTAATGACGTTGCGTCTTATCACACTTATGACGCTATCAAGTAATTTGCAACCTTGATATCCTCCTCATTCAGATTAGTTGGCGCCACGTGCACCCCTCCAATTCCTTATCCGAATTTCTGTGTTACCCACACCTCCCTTCGGAAACAATCGACTGGACCCATCCGATTTATTTTTCCTCACTCTCGCGCGACCAACTCGCTATTCGTTCGTGTTTCTGTCTGGTGTCCCGCGTCGCATCTGCGCAATTTCTCATAGTTCTCCGCCTAACTACTGTGGTGTGGTGGTGTTCCTCTTGCTCACTCTTCTATACTTTTTGTTTTCCTTTTTCCGAGTTGACTGACGGTTCTTAATGTCTGCTTCTTGCAGCAGTTCTGCTCCTACCTATCAAGTCAAAAAGATGAGGGATCAGGCGTACAGAATCTGCAGGGACTACTTGAGCGGCTCGTGGAAAAGTATTTCTAGCTCAGACATGGTGTTTCGTTCGATAAGGTAAATGCTTTTTCTTTTTAAATTTCTGCATTTGTTTTAAATCAATTTTTTGTGTTCCATTTGTATTTTTGAAAAATTATTAATTATGTTTTTTTCTATATAAAAATGCTAAATAAATTTATCATATTTTGTAATGTTTTTTAAGCGAGTGTTAATATATTCATTTTAATTTTCGTAAATAATGCCAATTTTTTAATTTTATGTAATAAATAAATCGTTTGCTGTATTTGCAATAATTTCATAATTATTGCATTAATTGTTTAAATAATTATGTTAATCCTCCAATATATATATATATATATTTAAAAAGTAAGTAACTGCGACATTTGGTGTTTTGTTAGAATATTTAAAAAAAAAAAAATTGGATGCTGATTTTTGTCTAATGCTTAAATGTTCTAAATGCGATAAGGTAAATGCTTTTTTTTCTTTTAAATTTATGCATTTGTTTTTATCAATATTTGTGTTCTGTAGTATTTTGAGAAAATATTAATTATGTTTTTCAATATAAAGATGTTAAATAAATTTGAGTATCATATTTTGTAATGTTTTTGAGCGAGTATTAATATATTTATTTTGATTTTCAATAAATGTTGCCAATTTTTCAATTTTATGTCTAATAAATAAATCGTTTGCTGCATGAAAATATTGTATTAATTGTTTAGATAATTATGTTAATTCTCCAATTTTTTAAAGTAAGTAACTGCAACTTTTAATATTTTGTTAGAATATATTTTTTAAAAATTGGATGCTGATTTTTGTCTAATGCTTAAACGCTCTAAATGCAAAATAATTAAAGGTTCTTAATTTGAATGCCTATCTAAAACGAAGTTATTTTCCTAAAAGCATAAAATCAATTGGTAATCTTTAAATTTAACTGATAATGAGTGAAATGTAATGTTCGTTAAGTGAGTGTGAAAAATCCTTTTTTTAACTCCTATTTTAAATATTTAACATAATTTCCATATTTATGTTAAATGTTTACTCCGTACATTGAAATTACAGTGTATAATTGTGTAATCATAAAAATTTGTTTTATGTTGAAGTATGAAGGTAATCCAAATCAAATGTAAATTTTAAATTATGGTTCCTAAAAATGGTTTAAATTATGGTTCCTATTTTTAAGATTTTTTTTTGCCGTATGTTGGCTTATTCATTAAATATTCAAAATAAGTTATTTTTATAAGTTAGGATAATAATTTCTATTGAAAGTCGTAGTTTGTAGGTTTATCTAAAATTTATTTATTTAATGAGAAAGAGTAAATAAAATAGTGGGACTGCTTTTTATTTTATTTTTTGATGCCTGTCTGTATGTTATTAAAAATGCAATAAATAAATGTTACGTAACTAGGACCCATTGAAATTAACCCCATTTCCCTAGATTGAACTAAAACTTTTTTAAAAAAAAACTGTAATGCTTTTTTTTTAAATTTAAATATTCGTGAATTGAATATTTATTTAATGAATTATACCACTGCGTTTATTAATCATTCTTTATTTAGTTGATGCTTGAAAAGTTGGTCGATAAGACTTACTTATATTTTAATTAAAATCTCATAAACTTGTAGTCATGCACAAAATGAAATGCGATTTTGTACATTTTAAAGAAAAATAATATTTTTCTGGAAATGTCTCCGTTGATTTTCTTTTGATTATTAATAATTTGCTGCGTAGGAATCGGAAATAGAAAATTAAAATGCATGCAAAAATGTTCGTGCATATGATCGTGTCGTTCGTGCATATTCAGTTCTTGTATAAAGCAGGATAAAAATTTAATGATTAAATTTTTAAAATCGTACCAACTTTAGCATAAGTCATACAAAAACTGCAAAAGCCCATACATATTAGTTCTCATATAAAATAGCGTACAGGAAAGGAAAGGGGAAAAAAATAATTTAAAAAATGTAATCAGGGGCGACGATATACAGGCTACCCATAAAATTTAACTTATTAACAAAACGCTTAAAAAAAAAAAATATCTATATAGAATTTCATACGGTTTTCTTTTCTTGAAAAATCCCATTTTCACTTTGAAATAAGATTGTCTTTGCTTTCACAAGACGATCTCTTAGAGCAATTCTGCATTTATTAATTAATTATATAATTATTAGCACGTGAAAGAAATTTAACTAAATAGTAAACTTTAAAAAAAATTAAATAGAAATTAAAAAAATAGTAAGAAGAAACGTTGAAAGTGGTCAAGGGAACGAACACCCCACTATCCAAAACAATGCCCATATTTTTATTGATAATACACTGGAAAATAATGCAGATAAGGTATCCTGCTATTTAAAAAACCATTTGTTTTACTATGATCCATAATTTTTTTTAATGAAACTAATTGTCACGTTAAATAAAAATATTTTGTTTTCGGTAACAGTAGAAATGCTTATTCAATTTGTTTCTTGCACGTTATTTCCTCTCTTATCTAATGAACCAGTTCTTTAGATAGTTAACCGGATTCATTCACCTCAATTATTCTTTTTAATTTTTTTTTATTCAGTCATTTAAATAATAGGTAGACAGTAAATGAAGGAACAGACGGATCAAAAATGAACTTTATTAAAGACATTTTTATATTTTGAAATATATATATATAATATATTCCTAATTGAAAATTAAATTTATTTTTGCAAAGCTATCTGCTAAATGACCGTGAAAAGTTTCAATATTTGGTATTTAGGAATAGAAGTTAATTCATTATTTTTTAAATGATTTTGTGAAGTGGTCATAAAGACTACAGAAGAAAAATAATTTTTAGTAAGTTTAATAGATTTCAATAATAATTAGGAATACTGTATTTGAGAAGTCTAATGAAAATGTAAAATTTGTAAAGAAATTTCTTTTCATAAATTTTAAAAGAAAATTTTTCTTTTCTTAAGTGTCGTCAATGGCACATGCACGCACGCGCGCATGTACACACGCACACACCCACAATCAATCAAATCAGTTACATCCGAAGATTCCAAAACAAATTTAATCTTCTGAAGAATTTCTCGTTCTGATTTTAATCAATGCTAGAAGCGAATTGAAATTTAGCTTTGCAAATATTTGATAAATGATTGCATTTTTTTTTTTATTAAAATCAAAACAATTGGAGTTTTGCTGCATATGAATCTTATTTCAAAACATTTATTTAAAAAAATGCTACAAATGTGCGTTGTAATAGATTATTGTGGCCAACATTTTAATCTGTGAAAACTATAAAATATTGTTTTATTATAAATATATTAATGAAATCGTAAGAAAAAAAGTGACGTAACATCGTAAGGAAAACAGAAAAATCAAACAAATACAGCTACATTAATAATATGAACCGCAATCAAAATGAATGACTCGACGCTTCAATTAACCTTTATTGTTATTTATGCATTTTTTCCATTGAATTAATCATACTTAATATTGTGCATTAGTAAACTTAAGTTGATTACTTTTACTATTATTTATGTGTCTTATATTAAATTAATTGTGACAGTGCTATAAACGTGTTTGCCATTTGCAAAATTAACCTCGCTCAATTCTCAATCTTTTACACTGCTATAGGAAATTTGTGTAGATTAAATTCATAAAAGTAATATAAGTTAAGATGTAAGTTAATGTGTGTTTTTTAATTAAATGATATCCTGTGTAATATATATCCAAGAATTAATGCAATAATTTCTACTATAATTTGTATTTATTCATCTAAATGTGGGCTAATTTGTAGAACAATAAGTACACATACCAATTATAATCAACTGCATTAAAAATGTTAAATTTCGTTATTGTTTCTTTTAAAAATTTAGAAATTACTTTTTCAAGAATGGTGCAATTAATATATCCGCAGTTGGCATATTTGAGAAATTCCCTTAATTATAAACGAAACATTTTGCAATCAGTATTTTGACATTTTATCGTTTTTCTTATGGAAATTATTTAAATTAGCGTTTTGCTTAAATCAATCTTAAATAGAAAAACAAAATTCTTTATGAAATAATTTATAAAATCAAACGTGACTGAAAAATGTACATGTGGTCAAAAGTAGAACACCTACATCTAAGTTAGAAATAAATGGCCTTTTTTTTTTTTTCATTTATATCACAAGCAGTTAAATTTATATTTTGGCTGGTCTTATCAAGCATGCTTTATGTCCTAATTATGTGCGGATGGCGTTATTTCACGTCAGTTGTTGTTTGACCTTATTAAAATGTATATTTGTCGCTGATGTATGATTCTAAATGGACGCAAGATCTAGAATATTTTATTTATTTTTTTTTTTATAATTATCGATTTATTTCTAGGTAGTTTACTCTCACTTTTAAATAACTAATTTTGTTTATAGATTTTTTTTTTTCTATTATGCATGGAAACAACGAGCAACGTTGATGCATATTTAAAATATTAGTAGAACAAAATTAAGCAATGTTGTTTGAGGGGATTATTTGTATAATATCGTGATATTTTTCATTAAATTAACATAAAGTTATTATTTATTATTTTTATGTATTTTAAAAATAATACATATTTTTGTGCATTTTTATGTGTGATATCAAAATCGTGTTTTTAAATAGTTATTTATGTTACCAAAAAATGGATAAATATTTTATATTATTTCGAGAAAAAATGCAAATACCCAGTCTTATATAAAAACAAAGTTATTATTTTATATTTAAATTTAACATACCTAAATTTTCTCTCATACAAAATGTAATTATTTTTTAAAAAATATTTAAAGCATTATTAATTTATTAGAAATATTAAGATATAATTGCAAATTTATCGTACATTTTTTAGTAAGGAAACATTAATCAAAATTCTGAATTTTAAAAATTTAATTTTCGAGAAATCTGTAGAATCAGTCAACTTTATCTGATCACTTGCAGCATCAATGTGTAAACATAATGCTGTCCGGGTATTTTTTTTTTTTTTTTTGTCATAAAAATATGAAGCTTACAAATAAAATTGATTTGTAAAATGTGGGCTGTTCTAATCTGTATTTCAAAAATTAAAACCTTTTGGAATGATTGAAAAACATCGCTCATCTGCAAAACTCGCGATTTGATGGATTTTTGTTGAAATTTTAGGAAAATGGCGTTGCCAGAAATGCACGAACAATAAATAAATTTTTAAAAAATACAATTTTTAGCTGAATCGGATTTGGTAATGGAACAATCTAGAATATTGAGATGAAAAAGCGTAGTTAATAGAATGGTAGTACAATTTTTATTTGAAATTTAATACTAATATAGCTATTAACACTGGTTAAATATTTGTTAAAAATAATTTAAGAAACAATATTTGCTATTATGTAAAATCAAAATCATTAGTCCGATCACTATTGCTATATATTTTCGAATTTTACGATTTGTGGTATTATGAAAAATTCGTATATATACTGTCTTTTGTTATTCACTTCAGTCGTGAAAAAAATACCTTTTTTTTTTTTTTTATATGATAAACTGAAATAGAATAATGAATACATTTCAATTTTTACGAAAGTAAATAGTACTTTCCAAAACATTTATATGATTCTGCTCTATTTCAGCTTTTAATATTTTATTTAAAACTTCAGTACATATTAACGTTTTAAATAAAGAATGTTATATTGGCAACTGATATCTTTTACCCTGTGTCACTGGAATATGAAGCATCCCTTATTGTGCAATCGGAATGCGATCGTGTTTACAGCAACCATCAGCATCGCTGAATTTTGAAACTAGAATTATTGAGAAATTTAATTATATAGTGTTCAAGCGGAATTTTATTATTGTCAAGAAATAATGAATAGTCATTTGTTATCACTTGATTATAAGGATTAGAAATTCAACATACCATAAAAAACCCGTAAAACCACCGTACATACCAACCCGTAATCATACCAACATACCGTATGATATCGTACTATCGCCGAGATAAAGAAATGAGAATATTTTTTATAATGGCCGCCAGAAACGAATGTTGAAATATTATTGAATTATTTTGTTTAAAGAAAATTTAGCATCTTATTTGTTTCTCATTATTATACACAACAATTATAAACAATGGAATTTTGAAATCTCAAAGTTATCATTATTTTGTAATATTTGGGCATTGTACTTTGTGGTTGTATGTAATCAAATAAAATCAACAAAAAAAAAAAAAAATTGTAAGAGTGTCAGATAAATAATATATAATAACAAATTTATTGAATTAATGTTTTACCGTATCTATTTCCAATAACTTTTTCTTTTAAATTCTACTATATTTCGATTAAATTAAAAGAGAAATAAATTATTTAATCTTTTTTATTAATTCTTTTAATAATCCACAAATTTGTTCAAGATTCGTCCAAGTTAAATGCATTGAATTAAAAGATAATGATTCATAAAAATTAATATGTAAGACTTGTGATATTAAATACTTTTTTTGAAATGATCAGTTGTTATTCATCAATTTTAAGACATTAATATACATTAAATTATTAGACATTACATTTTAAGAAAATTAAGTACGTATTAAATTAAATTAAATGCTCAATTTTATATTAATAAAGTCATACCATGGTATTATCAAAACTATTTTAATATACAAAAATGTTTCAGTTCATTTATTAGTAAATAATCATTTTTCAATGAACTACTATGTAAGATTTATATTTATTTAAAATTTTCATTCAGAATTTTTATTCTGTGATAGTATTATATTTATTAAATTTTAGTGCATGTTATTTTTCTCATAAACATGAGTTTCAACAAAATATTCTGTAATAAATCAATATGCTATCGCGCTTTTATGATAGAAAATTCTGTTTGAGGAACAAATTTTTTATTGATTGAAAACACGCTTATATGGTTTAGGTGTAATAACATTTTTATAGTTCTTTTACATGGTGAAAATTTGCAATAAAATAGTTGATTTAACGTTTTATTATGGATAAAAACATATAAACCATTATTAAGAATATTGTGTGTTCATTATTTTCTTTGCTCGTAAAAAATCGTATGTGTGTTCCAGAGTTTTATTTGAATTAAAAGAAAACATTTACGTTTATGGATACAAAAAAAAAAGTTAGTTTTTGTTAAAGCATTTCTTAATTTATACACAATAATTGAATGGTAATAACCTTTGCATTTATTACATTATGCAACACATTTATTCGGAATAGATATGTGTTACGCAAAAATGGTTAGAAATATTTCCTTGAAAATGAGAAATATCTAGAAAATGTGAAAATTATGGCATGAATCTGAAGAAACAAAAGTATTAACAATAAAAATATCTTTCAAACGAATTCAAATATTTTCATTTATGAGGAAATTAAAAAAAAAAAAAAAAAAAAGAACGAAGAAATTAAAATTGTTTTGTAGTATATAAATGCCTTTTTTGATGTATTTTTGAATGTTTTTTTATCCAAATTAATTTGTTGAATATTTTATTTTTACATCTTATTTTTTTTTTTCTTTTTGAAATAATATTTTAATAATAATTTTTGTTAAGAAAATAAAAAAATTATATTAAATAAGGGCTTATACAACAACTGTCTTTGACTAAAGACAAACCATTATTTTTTTAAATAAAATAATGTTTTGTATTAACTGTATGTTGCGTAAAAGCACTTCTTTTTGTGCGTTTGCTCACTTCTAAAAGTGTATTTCAAGTATAGCCTTTCTGTGTAATTTAAGAAGTCGTTTTATCGTAGATTTTGCCAATTATAATCTTTATTCATTATTTTTTTGAAATTTAGTTAAAATTTTTAATTTAACGTGGAACTTTTTTACACATTCTAATATTTAATCTTTTTTTAAAAAAATATCTGTGTATTAATAAATTATTTTACATTAAAAAAATTTTTTTAACATCATAATGTTTTTTTATACACATTCGTTTCTTTTTTTTTACCAGTCTAATGTCACATTTTTTCTTACATATTTGAAAATGTATATAAAGCTTTTTATTCAATAAAAGCTATTGATAACTATTATATTTATCGTTACAGAATTTTATATTTTTGTGTAATTAATTTTTTTAAAACTTTAAATGTAAAATTACTTTTCTATTTTAAGTATATCATTGTCAACTTTTTTTATATACAGAGTGATTATAATTAAAGTCCCACTTTCAAAATGCTGTTAAAAAAAAAAAAAAACCACTCGTCACAGTGAGTTCAAATTTGAACTGAAGATACTTGAAGAAGGGGAAACGGAATAGCATAAAAAAAAGTTTCACCGATTTTTCCCATCCAATTTGGTACGTCATTGCCATGGTGGATGGGTTTTCCAGTAACAGTGTCATAACTGTTGAGTGTCTTGGAAGTCATTTTTTCCGTCAAAAAAACCGAAACAATCAAGCACATTGAATACTACAGTTAGTTTAATGTGCAACTCATGCCAAATACGTTGTAATTTCGATTCAAAAATCACTGGCAGCCGAATTCACTTTCTTTATGCCGCTTACGGTGCCATCTATTAATATATTTGTGAACTTTTTTTGATGTCGTACCGTTTCCCTTCTTCAAGTTTCTTCAGTTCAAATTTGAACTCATTGTGACGAGTGGTTCTTTTTTTTTTTTTTTTTTTTTTTTTGAAAGTGGTACTTTAATCATAATCACCCTATATGTATATATTTATTCTCTCTTTTATTATTTTTTTTTTTATGGTACTGAATAGAAGGATGCGATTTCTTTGTTCTAACCATATCTGTAAAAAATCATAAATTATCTTAATGTAGTATCATGGCGTCGCAGTGAAATAGCAAAAAATGCAGGATTTCAATGTTTTTCCAAAGGCAGTGTCACCAGCTGTCATCGTGATTCAGAGTACCAATGTACTGGATGACATCGTGAGCGAGAGATGTTTTGGCCGATAGTTTTGCTTTCTCATGCAAACTTTTCTGAATGTAATTGATCCGAAAATGCAGAGAGAAAGATTGTCGATAGGAATTCAATATTTATATTAATGACAGATGTGGAGTAAGGAGATGTAGTGGGCGTTGTTTGTGTTCTGTGTGCCTTTTTTATATGAGTTTTTGAATTGACTTTCTTCAAAACAATCTACAAAATCTTTATGTTGTGTATTTATTATTATTTGCTATATCGTATTATTTATTTTTCGGACAATGCTTGGCGAATTGCCCTTAAGTCAACAAAGGTTCTCTTAGAATTGGAATTTATATGATACATCTTATGTTGGATTTTATTAAATATTTGTTCAGGCGTTTTTATTTTTTTAACCCTTGTTTTTGGCTTTTAGAGTGCTGCTCCAAGTAACTTAATTCAGAAATTTGAAATTCGTTTTATTTATTTATTTTTACATTTTCCTTTTAAAAAACAGCCAATTTTTGCCGTCCACATATGTATAAAATGTGGACTGTTTTTCATAGTCAACATAAATAAGGAGCTCCATAAAACTGTTTTTGCGAGTGTATGTGCATTTACAAACAGGCCTATAATTTGTCTAAATTACTAAACACTTTTTAATGCATTAGAAAGCAGATGTGAATTTTCAAATAAATCATTTTATAACAAATTCTTGATTTGGAACATGTTTAAAAGCTGTATCTTTTAATACGATAAACGATAGCACATTTAATACAGATTTATAAATTTAAAATTTAAAACTAGAAACATTTCTATTTAATTTTTATACGTTGCATTAATAACTAATTAAAAATTTTATGGCGATAAGCCAAAATAGCCTCTGTCCTTGGAAGATATATTTCTTCCTTTGAAACGTTATAAAACCTTGATGGACCAAGGCATGCTTTCAACAGAATGTTTTTTGTTTTTGACATATTGCTCTAGGATACTACAGTACTTATTTTTGTAAATTCTGTGATTAGAATATTGAGGTTCATATTCTTTGTTCCACGTGAAACCACACATGCTTTTCTTAAACTTTTTTAATATCTCACATAAAAAAAAAAATTAGGACGCTTGTTGATCCATTTCAGAACCATGCAAGCTTTGTAACAGGAAAAATTAACCTGTTTCATAATGACATCGTTTCCTGTAAAGACAGTGAACATGAAAAAAAAAAAAAAAAAATCTCTCAGGATGTTTAAGTAGATGTAGATATTTATTTATTTTTTAATAATAACAAATAGAACTAAATATGTCTGATAAAAGAACCATCCATACCATCAGCCTGTATCCGTCCAATAAGGCAGCCAGATGCAAGTGTTTGATTTGGGAAACGCTTCTCTAAATGATTTTGCCATTTCTTTTGACTAACAAAGATTCATCAATTCAGCAATCATCTTCCATATATGCCAGTAGTCCAATGGTTGTGATTATGTGTCAACAATAAATGGCATTTAGCATACGCAAGTGATCGGAGTACATGCTCCGCGATCGCATAAGTAGTAGTGTACAGTTAAATATGTGTCCTAACACCATTATTATTAAATTCATTGGCAATGACAGCCACTTTTACCGACACGTCTCTGTCGTCAATGGTCCTTTGTCAGTCAATGCTTCGTCTTCGAGTTGTTGTTTCACCTGTTTACAACTACCTTTGATACGCTGTAAATATTGTATATCGTGAACAACTCTCGGGACTTGCTATTTCCGATATTGCTTTCAACTCGGCAATCATCACGATCTGTCCCTTTTTTGATGTCTTATAAATCCTTGCTTTTTTCCATGTTGGAATTATACTGCTTCACAAAAGCACAACCCCGGGTATTCATCTGCTCCTTCAAATATATCCATTTCATTCAATTGGTCTTGCAGAAAATTTCATATCATTTACTGGTAGTTTTAAATATTTTGGCTGATCAGTATTTTCCATTCTCTACAGACGATTAAAAAAAAAAATAATAACTCTACATGTACATCCATTTTTGCCCAATAAATATTAAACAGGCCATATTTAAAGCCCTAAAACATAAATTATTTATACTTTAGCATTTATTAGTTCTTATTTTAAATAAGTAAAAAATATAATAAATAATTCCTCGATAAATAATATTTTTTTAATGTTTTGACTTAAAGTGTCTTTCAAGAAAATCAAATAAATTGCAAGACATATTTTATATATATATATATAAAATTTATAAGTATTGTACGGTATATAAAGTGATTTCAAGTTTTATTTCGTTAACTTGTATATTGTGAAGTGGCTTGTTTTTTAAGATGATTTTAATTATCATATAAATTTAATAAACTATTGAGAATACAATGCATATTAACTTTTCAATAATGTTACACCTTTGAATTTGGTCGAGAGATGTAAACTTTACGAAGAAGGCAAGTTGAAATTTCCATGTTTTAATTAAAAAATAATAGATGTCATCGATGCTGCATAGATATATTCTTGACTCTATCCATGTGCAGTACAAATGTGGATAAGTTTCTTTCAGGGTAAACCTGGAGATGTTTCCCTATCCCTTTCATAAAAGCATAGCAAGTCTATCATAATATATCCTGAGTAACGTTGAATTGCTACAGTTCGTGCCAATTTCAATAATCAATTATTAAATTAAAAGTTGCTTAAATTGTCAGGAAGTTTAAACGTGGAGATGTTTTTCCAAGATTGATGTGAAGAAGATAATAATCACTCTGAAATAAATTTTACACATTAATCCGTCAATTTTTTTTACTATTTTTTTCCCCGTATTTAATATTTTCATGATAGCATTATAGAGGCAATACTCAAGTCTTTCGTACCATTCATTTGTTTATTATTGTGATTGCTACTGTCAAATGCTTATTTTGAATACGTATTTATAAGATTTTGGAAAAATGACGAATTCCTAATTTACGTGCTCTACAATTTCGCTCATGAATATCAGCAATAGTATTTCCTGATTCTTTCGCAGTTCGTTTCACCTTCGTCTTGAGTTCTTGTTAGGGATAACTTTGACACTGGCCTAGTGGGATGTTGGCCAGATTTATTCTTAGCCAACCTCGAACTTGCTTTCAAAGTGTTTTCCACTACCAAACGAATCATTAAGATCAAAAACATTGTTTACTATCAAAGGTAATCTCTTTTGTTTTGCATAGAATAGACCAGAAGTGAACTATTTTTCCGTCTGCCAGACAGAAAAGTCAAGGATATGAATGTCTGCTTGCGTTCTGACCCAACTAGTGAGTGGGAAAAGTCAGTGACCCAGCTATCTGAATGGTAGTGGATGACGTTTGACAGTGCTACGTTTCCAACTTCACGTGGAGAAACACGTGAAGACCGGTTAGAGCTGGCTCGTTTTCTTTAAAAATTTAAAAACTTCTTTTTCTTTAATTTTTTTTCCTGTTTCGTGAAAAAAAACGTTTCAACGCATCGTCATGCTTGAACACCTTTGGCGAATCATTGATTCTTTCGAGATTCTTATTCATGATTCATGTATAGTTATATAACTCCAATGTCTGATTCAGTTTCCTATTGTAGTCTCCCAAAATTTTTTCTGATTTCTTAATGTAATATGTAGATAAATTAAAATGAAATAATGAAAAAAATCTAATATTCAGCAGTTGAGCTGTAATGATAATTGCAAACTTTGTTAATCTTTATAAACACCCTGTTCTTTATATAATCGCTATTCTCAAAAGGAGAGGAAAGGGATAAAAAATGTTTTTCTTGACATTTTTTTTATATTTAATTATCTAATATATATGAATGATCACAATTTGGCTGTTCACATTTGCTTTTGATTTTTTTTTTTTTTTATGCAGTCGACATATTTTAAAGGGGAAGGAGAAATACAGAAATTTTTAAAGGGAAATTTCGTATGCAGTTAATTTTTGAAAAATTAGTTCAATTTGCTCTTAAAAAACAGGAGCCTGGTGGCTAGCGCTCGGTACCACAGGTTTTTCGGGATCGAATCCCGGCGGTGCGATGGATGTTTGTAATGGTTCGGAATCCACTTTAAACTGTAGTTCCCGGTCTTTTTAACTTAACGTGTGCACAAGATGACCGTAGAGCTACAAACCAAACCAAGCTCTTAACAAAATATTTACTAGATTAAAAAAAAAGGATCAATTTGACGAGAAACATAAATCTGTGTCAACTGTAATTTTTTTGATCGTTTAATTGTTCTTTAAATGCTTAATCACTATTATCTGAAGAATTTTTAAAATGTTGTGATCAGTATACAACAATTTTTACTCCGTGCATAGTAAAAAAAAAAAAAAAAAAAAAAAAGATAAAACATTGAAGGCTTACGGAAGTAAAAAGGATTATAAATGCATAGGTGTTACAAATTCAATAAAAATAATTTTAAAAGAAAAACGAATTCTGGAATTTAAACGAAGATTTTAAATAATAGTTAAAATATTGGAATATTATTCTTTCCTACTAAATTAATAAAAAGATAAATTCATTGTCAATTAACATGTGCTAATTATCCAGCAAATGAAAAAGAATTTGTAAAATAAATTGAAATGAGAAAAAGGAAAGGGAAGGAAGATTTCAAACTTTTACTTGTCCCAAATCTATATTGATGTTTCTTTTTTATGTTTAAAAATACTTAATTTCTATTTAAAATATATAGCAATTTTTTAAAAGTAAATTTACTAATTTATTACAAAGTTTTAGAGATTTATTTTCAAAAAAATTTGCTTATTCGCCGGATTAAAATTTTATAATTTTTTAGAAGAGTTCTTTAAATTTATGATGTTTATGACATAATGATTGGTTAATTAAAGTGATTGAGCTCATTATTGTGTGTGTGTGTGTGTGTGTGCAACAAATATTTTTATACAAATTCTTATTTCACTGGAATAATGATAAAATCAAATAGCAAATAAAGGAAATTGCCTTACAGTTTCGATAAAGCTTCCAGAAATTTCCTTTTTACACAAATAAAAAAAAATATGCCAATTCCACAAGATTATTGAACTACTTGCATTGCTCCTTAATTTAACGATTTTAATGTCTTGCCTTTTCTATTATGCTTGAGCGTTGTTTAATGTCAAAAGTTATTTCGTGATTATATAGTTCGTGCTTTTTTTTTTTCAAAGCAGTGAAATTGAATTTCCACGATAATATATTCCAATTATAGGGAATTTATTTAAATAGTGAAAGGACATAAATGCGCATAGAGTTTATCGATCTTTATTTATTCAGTAGAATATATTTTTAGATTTGAAAATAGCTATTGAAATTTTATCTATTATTTGTAGTAAAACAATATTAACTTTTTAGAATAGAAAATCGCATAGCTCTTAATTATATATATTTAACTAACTATAAGCAAAATTATGTGTTTTCTTTAGATTATTTTTTAAAAAAGAATAAAACTCTTCAACAATTTTCATCTTATTTTAAAATCATAAATTAGAATTAATCTATCAAAGCTGAACTGAGTTTGTTTATTACTCTGCAAATATGCTCCAGTCTTCAGCTTGTTCTTATTCAATTTACATTAAAAAATTAGGAAATAAACTAGTTAATAGAATTAGTACAATAACGATGTTTCATTTTATATTTATAATAAATTTTTAAAGATAATGAAAATTGCTTGCGATTTTATTGGGTTCGTAAATAATTTGAATGTTTTAAGTTAATGTGTACAATAATATATATTTGTTCCCAGTTCTATATCAAACATTTCTACAAGAGGATTTAACCTTATATACTTCCTATTCACAAAAACTTCAAAAAATAGCACAATACCTTATTTTTTAATTATTTTTTTTTTTAAGTTTTAATTTATTTTTTAAAATTAGAAATAAATAGCATGTTTACCTATAACGAAGATTTGTGGAGGTAAAGTTAATTTTTTTTTTTTTTTTTTTTTTTTTCATTCTCAAAATATCTCCGGTGTATCACAATGAATATTAACAATATTATATACGGATAGCAATTTAATTTTAGAATATTTTTGATAAATATGGCAATCCTTTTTTACACTGAAGCCAATTTTACCCAAATGGAACTTTCTTTATTTTGTCACTGATAACTTTGGAACTTTGGCATCTGTTCCAAAACTATACTTTTTAGAACCTTTTGGCATCTATTTATTTTTCTGATGACACAAATAGTTGGTAGCTAGTTGATACTTGCAAGCCGAAAGAAAATACGAGAATGGGCAAAGCTCATTGTAAACAACACGTGGAATAGATTATTTACATGAGTCATATGCCATAATATAATTTTAGGTTATTTTCGGTATTTCGTTGCAAATATAGTAAAAAAAATTTTGTTAAAATATTAGTTTGCCCGCATCTTTTGTATCAGTATTTTCTTATATCAATATTGATATGTCTTTATTTAATAAAGCCTTTAAATTTAATTTGATTAATAATGTTGCTTTTAAAAGATTTAATTTATTATAAATAGGGAAAAATATATAAATTTATACGTTTTTTAACTCTTATGCAACTATAATTTGCCATTAAATTATTTTTTTTCGATAAACCCCAGCTCGTTCTTTGTATAAAATGTAAGTTATATGCATTTTTTAATTTTATTTTTATAACGATAAAACAGGTTATTTGCATATTTTTAAAATCAAGATTTTCTCGGGAATTTCCTTAAGATTTTGCTAAATTACATATACTCCATTTTTTTCCCCCTGTGAAATGAATTTTATCTAGACGATAAAAATTCCATCAAGAAACACTACACTGAATTGGTATGCGTCTATGTCAGCATTAAATTTGAATGCTAATGCGCACTATTCATTCATTGTATTGCATGGCACACACGGCTATGACGCATTGAAACTTTCTCATTAGAAAATCAATGAAAATTCATACATTTTCATGGTTGGAATTCAAAATGTGGTTAGACGGTCTGTGTCTGGTACTGAAACTATTATTTGGGTCATAAATAATTACATTTTTGTGGTTCTTCTTAAGACACGCATTGTCTGGTTGTGTTTTTATGCTTAATAAATTTAAAAAAAAATGTTATTAATTTTTTAATACTTTTTATAGTTAACTTTTTTTCAAAAGGTTATATAGTGCTTATAATTTGTAAAACTTTATTATTTTTTTATTTCAAAGTAGTTTGACGTATTGTAGTCAATCCATAGAAAAATTGCATGTAATTTTAATATATTTGTGGGAATATTGAATATCATTTATTTTGAAACGGAATTTTGTTTTATAACAGCTTCTATGCAAAATATATATTTTAGATGGTGAAAATATTACAGTGTGTATTAAAGTCAGCACCTGAATGGCCGAGTGGCTAGCGCTCTGGCGCTCGGCACCACAGGTTTCGGTACGAGTCCCGGCGGTGCCATGGATGTTTGTAGTAGTTCGGAATCGACTTTAAACCGTACATCCCGGTCTTATATGACTGTTGGGCGTAGAGCTGACAACCCTACCCCATAAAAAGAAAACATCTCTAGTCTCGAAATCTACCAATAGGTAGACGGCTTTGGCCCACACCTGGGCTGTTGCGCCAATGATGATGTATATTAAAGTTAAACACATATAAAATAATGATGATGTAATTTAAAATAGTATTTCTTATTTGTAAAATTAAAAATATTTTATGCTATCATGCTAGTATAAGTTTTATTTAGGATATTAGTGTGTCTCTTTCTACTTGGTAAAAAAAAAAAAAAAAAAATCTGGTTATTTACTGAAAATTCCTTATTTTATTGAATCTAAGATGGAAAAGAGTAAAAACATATTTTATAACAATATACAATGAAAATTACTGGGGGGGAGTCTACGATGTTTGATGCCGCTGTTCTTCCCTCCCCGATTTCGACAGTTTTTAAGGCCATCGTCAAGAATAACTTAAGGGAGTCTCCTTCCGTGATGGCTTATTTAGACCGAAAAAGAAAGGCATCAAACATAGGAGAATCCCCCACATATCGCGCGTAAATAATATTTAATTCATTCTTAAAAAAATAATAAATAATAATGCCACTTTTGCTGGTTTTTGTTTTAATGTATATTAATTTTTAACAATATATTCTTACATCGCTAAATTAGAAGGATGTCAGTTTTAAATGTCGTCTTGAAATACCAATCATCCAAAAGTTCTTGAAATTTTAAAGATTCTCTATTTTCCGCTATTTTTAATTATGTATTGATAAATTAATTTGCCTATTTTTAAAAAAAGCTTTTCAAATATTAAGACAGACATTTTTTTCCCTTTACATTAATGCAATAAATGCTTTTAACATTTTAAATCTTTTTTTAAGTTATGAATTTAATGTTAACTGGTAAAAATATTACTAACCCGTCTAATCACAGACCAATTTCTCTTTTACTCACTTTAAGTAAACTAACTGAATTCATTATTTAAGTAAATAAATTAAAATGAATAAAGCAAATCTTAACAAACACTCTGTCACGATTCCTCATCAGTTTGGTTTTACCCCTACCCATCAGTTCCTCCGACTAACAGAACGGATCTCTGAAGGTCTTGTCAAAAAATCAATTACTGGAATCATCTACCTTTATATTGCTAAGGCTTTTGATAGGGTCCGGGCTGACCTGGTAATTATTAGTTAATAATTTAGTTAGCGCTGGTTAGAGTATAAATTAACGCGTTGATTAGATAAGTTAGTCGTTATAATCCAGTCGTTATCCATGCAGACACTTTTTCTCTTTTGGGCTCTTTTATTTTTTTCTTTTTAATTTTTATAATTAATTTTCTTTTAAATACTATAATTGTTTTGTCATTTTTACTGTAATTTTAATTTATTGCCCAGTTTATACTTATTTTAAGTATTTTTTGTTTACTTTATGTGGCCTGCACCATTTGTACTCTACCTCAGTTCTCTGATGTTTTCTGCTACTCCACCTGTATCCATCATGTTTTTATCTCCTGTCATGTTTATTTAGATAAGAGTTTAAGGCCCTGCCGGACCAATGTACTCTGTATAAAGGAAAGACGTTGACAGATTTAATGTTAACCATTTAAGTTAATTTTAAAATTTTTATATTCACCCAAAATAGCGATAAGTAGTATGCATATGTGTTTGCATTTTATTATAACTGTATTTTTATTAACAATACAGTTAAATATTTTTTATATTAAAATAAGTATTTTTTTAAGTGATATAGATTTGAAAACTAAAGAGAGATTTTGTTGGACCAACTGTTCGTCGAATGTGGTCAATGTGTGTTACAAATAAAATAAGCATGGGACTTGTTGCTCTTGCTGTGTGGAAAATTTTCTTATGTTTGAAAAAAGTCTGAAGGAAGACATTCTCTATGCCAAAATAATTAACAAATGAATAAAAAAAAAAAAAAGGAAAAAACATTTGATTCAAAGTAGTTCCTCCTAATAATCCTTTCATCTTGTTAGATTTATGCAATACATTTAAACCTATAAAATTATATTTACATAAAATAAACATTTATTTTGATTCCGAATGCATATAAATTTTTCTGTTTTTGCACCTGCTACACATCCTGTTAGGTCATTCACTTCTGATCTAAATAAAACCTATTTTGTTTTCATTTTTTTCATAATTTCTTGTTGTGAAGTTTTTTTTTTTTTATGTATAATTTTTTTTTTAAATCATAAAAGAGGAAGATAAGTTTGAATTTTTTTCATTTGAGATGGAGGGGGTGATTTATGAAATTGGAAAAGGTTAATTTTAAAAGAATTTTTAATTTATTTTTATTAATAATAAAAAGGATTTATAATATTTGAAACAAAAACTTTAAAATTGAAACATTTCCTTTAAGTTCAAAAAATGTATTATACTATATTTAAAAATCTTATTTATTGCTTCTTTACATATAAATTTCAGTCTTAACTGGCAAATAAAAAAATTCTAATTTACAGTAATTTTCCTTTTTACTGGTTTAACAGCTTCAGAATTATAAATTATTTATTTATCGTATCTGTAGATATGTAATATTTTATTTTTTATGAATTGATTTTGATAATTTTGTTATTTTAGTGGTGGAATGAGTAACTTTTTGTATTATTGTTCCTTGCCGGAAACTCACACTCCACTTGTTGGAGAACCTCATCAAGTTCTCATGCGGATGTATGGTCAAATACATGAAGGTGTTGAAGCTAAAGTCACTGAAAGTGTGATTTTCATGATGCTATCTGAAAGAAAGCTTGGCCCAAAACTCTATGGTATTTTCCCAGGTGGTCGACTAGAAGAATACATTCCAGTAAGGATTTATATTTTTATATACTGCAAATAATTTCTTTTCCTATTAATGTAATAATAAATTCCCACAGAATACAAAATTAGCTTAATGCACAGTTGAGGTAAATTTAGTATGACTATATTTAATTGCTTAAATATTTATAAAATATATATATATATATTTTTGGCAATAGTTTACTAAAAATTTTTCTTTACAAATAAAAAGTAAAATATTTATATTTTTAATTTATGTAAAGAAATGAAATATCTATATTTAAATAATATATATATATATATACAAGATATATGTAAAGTATATATTTTGATTACCTGTAATATATAAATTTCTACCAATTATTGCTAGTCATAAATAAACACTATCATACTTTTATTAATTTTTTATATCCTTAATTGGCCATTTTGGAATGCTGGATTTTTTTCATTACTTGTTAATTATTGTTTGATATTTTGAATTTTCTTAGAATGTTAAATTTATTGCAATTTTCTATCATGTATATTCAATTTTATTGCATTTCTATTATTAGTTAATAAATAAATCGTTCAAATGTAGAAAATATGAATTTTAAATTGCCATTCTGTATTATCATTAGGTTCTTTATTATCATGAATATCTGTAAGATTATTCTCATTTATGTAACTTATTTTTACATTAGGCTCGTGCTATGACATGCGATGAATTGAAGGCTCCAGAAATATCAGCTACTATTGCAAGAAAGATGGCAAAGGTGCATACCCTGAATGTTCCCATTAATAAAGAGCCTAAATGGTTATTTGACAAAATGCAAAAGTAAGTGTCCATCAAAAAAATGAATTAAATTTTTTTTATAAAATATTAAAATTTGATATTTTGTAGTGTTTTTCATCATTTTACTGTACATAATCATTTGCTCTTCTCATTTAAGAAAGTTTTTTGGTGGGAAAATAATAAATTCCATTGAAAAATTAATTATTGTAAATCTAATAATTTATTACAAAAATCTAGTGAATTAGTGACTTTGCAGGCAAGTTTTTAAATATAAAAGGATTTTTTATAATTATTTCACATTGTAATATTATATTATTATTACCCTACAAGGATAAAAACAATTTTTATCTTTGTACTGATCTGTTTGATCATTTTTTACAAAATGCTTGCTTTCTAAACTAAACAAATTTTCTAATTATTTTAACAAAATATTAATTTCTATTATTAAAATAAAATTATTTTTTAACAAAAATATTAACAAATGTTATAAAAATGTTTTTTTCTCTTTATTCTTTACCCACTAACATGCATGTTGTAAATCTTTTCATAAATTTTTGGCTTGGTTTTGCAATTGATATTTTTGTCAAAACATATATTAAAAATTTTCTTCCTTTATTTTATTTAAATATGTTCCTGTGCTTTAAAAAAATCATATTTATTGCATGATAAGGTTCTGTCATACTTTTCACTCTATTCTACAAACTTCATATGCAAACTTGCTTTTAGTATAACTGAATTTTAAAATTTTTTGAATTTTCTTATTAAAACCCTTAATATATATTTAATGATTTCTTTTAAAAGAAAAATTCTAATTATGCTTGATTTGTAATAACCTTTTATTAGCTTAGTTTTGCTTGCGATAACTTTATCAATTCAAATATAATAATATAATGGTTGCCTTTAAAATTTTACAAAATTCAATTTCAGTTTTAAAAAGATTTATTGGTACATTTTATTTTTCTAAATAACAAATTTAGTCACACAAAAAGGGTTTTTTTTTTTTTTTTTTTTTTTTGCGTAGGAGGATGTTAACATGTTTCAAAGGTTTTTTTTTACATTTAAATTTTTATAAAAATGTGTGTCTTCTGTATTAACTGCTAATTGCAGATGAGATGTCTGACTGCGAGCAGAAATCTCCTCATCACTGTAACATTACACAACATGGATCAACTCCAAGGAGCTCCAAGTTGGTTTTGTTCATTTTGATTATTTAAATTTATAGTCAAACAAGATAAAAAGAAATTTTAAAAATTATTTCTTCATATTTATCGAAGCTTTAATATACTAATATTTGTTGATTCCTCATTGATTTATGAGCTTCAAAATTTATTAAATGGGTTTGCTTATGCCACATTTTCTGCAAAAATAAATTTTAAAAGTTCTAGATATTTGAAAATTATATTGATTGTAAAATTATATAGGATGATCTAAATCATAAAATATTTTATTCAATATTTTCAAAAACCACTAAATTATAATATTTTTAAAACACTAATTTATTTTGATTTAAAAAAAAAATTTTTAATTTTAAAACTGCACCTTTTTTTTATATTGATCTTTACAAATATTATATATAATTATACATTATATTATTTTTAAGGGGCATTTTATGTACTAATGTATACAATGTTATGGTTAATTAGGTAGTTTAAAAATAATATTTGATATTAAAAATATTTTCTGGAGGAAAAGTAAAGGAAATCATTAAGATTTCCTTATTGTTAAATAGCATTATTGTTTACCATTTTGTTATTTAATTTAATTAATGTAAAAATATTGAGCTTAAATTTTAAATATCAATGTTTATAACTTTTAATTTCTCAGTAAAAAAAATTTTAGTTTAATTATAAATATTTTAAAATCTTAAATATGATTTAAAAAGGCATGAGAAGCAAAAATTATTGTTACAGCTATTAAGAGATTGAAATTTCCTTTGAAAAACAAAGGCTGGCACCTTTTTCTAATGAACAGGTAGTGTACCAGGTATAATTAAAATCCATTTAAAATGATTTTTTACTCATATATTAATAAGTTTGTTTAAAGCTAAATAATTGATTTCTCATATGACTATTATTTTCATAGTCATAATTTTTACTTCACTATATACATACACATATAATATAAATCTGTTATCAAATAATTACTCTGTCATGCAGAAAGCATGTGATTTTTAAGGGGGAAAATAACATATTTATACAGAAAGCTTCACATTCATTGAATCAAGTAGTTATCTTGCTTTTTCTGCTTTCTTTTATAACTTTCTAGACTGCTGCATAGTTTTTTTCAAAAATTATTAATTATACTTTTTTTTTTTAAAGTAAAGATTATTAGTATTGTTCTTTAAAAGGAAACTGATCAAGATAACATATATTACATCCTTTACTTTAAATTACTACTCACATTGTGAATTTTTGTGTGTTTTATTGAATTTCTGGTTTTCCAGAAATCTTGGAGAAAGAATTTAGATCATTTGTGTATGTGTTCATAAAATGTTCATGTGTATGTGGGTTCATTGGAATTCCATTACTTCTTATCATGTTGGAACTTTCGTAGCATTGATTATGTATTCATCAATATTTTCATCATTCCAGAGTAGTAGTTTTCCATGCAAATAGTTCATATAAATTTACTACAAAAGCAAAAAAGTGTAGAAATTCATAAAAGTATAAAGATTATTTTTCATACTGTATACATTTATGAAATTGGAGAAAATTTTTTAATAAATTTATAATAAATCTTTAATTAAGTTTATAATAATGAATTAAGCCTTATATTAATCTCAAATATCTTGTTCCATATTTAACTAAAAGATGTTTATTTTTATAGTTTATTTCAGTCTGTTAGGCAAATGTTTAAAATTTATTAAAACTCTAATTCCCTTCTTTTATCTTCTACGTATTCTTGGGCAACAATATATATTTCTTTTTACAATTTTGAGTAATAAAGGAATATTTAATATGGATTTTTATTAACTAGCATTTATAACCAAAAGAAAATAACAGTTTTCTTATTTCCTCCATTTTTTAAAATAGAAATCATGTAATACAGATTTTTATGACAGCAAATTTTGTTCTTGATATTTTTGGCTATTAATTAATTAATTAATTTATAAATTATGTTTAACTTATGATGTGTTGAGTAATATCGTTTTTTTATTATCTTCAAGAACAAAGAAAAAAAAACAAATATTTTTTTATTATCTAATAACAAATATATCAATTAAAAGGTATATTTTGTTGCGTATTTGTATTGAATATATTATTTAAGTAAAAATAATTTATAAAAAAAGTGTTGTATTTATTTACTTTCTGTAGATTCTGGAGACCCCTGTAGATTCTGACACAAGAATATTGAATCTATAACTTAAAGTGCTTTTGTGGTTTTCTATTCAATTTTTTCAGATGCATCTCATATTCAGAATAAATAGTAAATTCGTTTAGCAGTTTATGATTAATATATATTATATGCTACTATATTTCTGTTAACATTTTTCGAAATTTATTTCATTTTTTTCATATTGTAAAATATGCGTTTCTAATTAATTAATGTCTTGCATTTCATTCGCTGTAGCTTGGGTTGCTGCTTTTACTTTTCACTCTAATTTTTAAATAATTAATTGAATTTTTATTTGGCTTATTTGCATTTGAAAAAAATATTAATATGACATAAATTTTTTTTTTTTTTTAATTTTTATTTATTTATTTATTTATTTTTTTTTGGCAATATCTAATAATTTTTATTTTGAATATTGATAAAAAAATGTTTTCATCTTTCAAAATGTAATAATTTTATTGATATTAAAATTTTCGTTTGTAAAAAATAAATACTAAATTTGCAAAAAACTTCTTCATTAAAATTAAGTTAATTCAATAATAATCATATTTTAAATAACATCATTAATTCCTATGATATAAAAATAACCTTGAAAGCAACAGGAAATTATCATTATGAATTATTGAACTATATTAAATTAAATTAAATTTTTACATTTCTATTTATAATCAACATACACACATGACTTTTTAAAAATATATTTAAACATTTTCGAACATATTTATTTTTCCATAATGATTTTATGTAATACTGTATAGAAAATCCATTTACATTTTAAAGTTCTATGTTTTCAACAGTTTATTATTTTATCAAAGCATATTAAAAATAAAATATTCAAAATTATACTATGTATGTTTTATGCCTTTAACATTAAAAATTTTTTTAACAATTTATTATTTTTTAATCCTATTAATAGTATTGCAATAATATGAAAGGATGATTTTTGATCCCCCTCCTTCATAAAAAATTGAAAATTTTACTTCCATTGCTCTTTCATACAGGAGAATAAATTATTTTTAATTAATGTGCATTTTTGTAACTTATATTATTGTTATGTATTTGAAAAAGTGAATGCATGTGATGCTGCATTTTTAAATTTAAAAAACATTCATAAAATTATTGAATTAGATTGCAAAATTAAGAAATTAACCTTTAAGAACCTGCATATTATTTTTGATTTTAGGTCTTGTAAAATAAAAACACGAGTTCTTTTTTAGTAATTAAATTTGATGATTAAACTTTATTATATCATTATTAAACACATAATTGGTGATTAAATTTTATACAAATATCTTAATTTTTTTTCATAACTATACAGCTAGAAATTAAGATATTAACATTATTTGTATGAAAGAAATAATGTTTCATATTATTCATGGATTTAAATTATACATAGACAATTTTTTTTTAAATTTTATAGAATCTATTATTATTCTAAAAATATCAATTGCAGTGGAACTAACCAAATTTTATTTTTTAATAAGTTTAGTTTTATATATAACAAAAATATTATTTTGAAATTCTTTTCATTAGAATCTTTTCTATAAAATATTTGTCTAAAATTAAATTGTTGCAAATTGTGCTTATCTTATATCTATCTATATGCTGAAGTTTAGGTTTCAATGAAAGACTGAATGTAAATTGAGCTTTAACATGAAAGAACTTTTTAATTTCAAATACATGCTTCAACAAACTGTTGTTTTTATGAAGCTTTGGAAATTGAATATTACTCATAAATGTTATACTTATGTGTTGATATTTGTTATCATATGTTTATTTATATACTTAAAAACTTTATGTATAACTTGTTTCTTTTTTTAGCTGGATTAATTTTGCTAAAAAGGAAATAAGATTAGAAAATTTGAATGATGAACAAAAGAAATTTGCTGTGAATCTACTATCTCAAGATTTTGAAAAGGAATTTGTATGGTTAAGGTAGGGATTTCATAAGATATCTATTTCAAATTTATTAGTTTTCTTTATATTAGAATTAAAGGACTTCCAATAAATCAAATCTTCTCAAAAAATCCCCAAACTTTTAATTTAAATCAGTTTAACATTTTCAATGCATATTGATTCTTTAAACTTAGAGCTCTCCATTCCAAAAAATTATATACATATGCAAATTATAGAGATTTACTTCACTTCTCAAAGTTTTATTAAGACATTTATTATTTAAACACTTTTACTTATTTAATCCAACAAGGAAAAGATATAATTGCAAAGAAAGAAAGAACATTTATTTAGAATTATCTAGCCAAGAAATAATTATTAATTATCTGAATTGTAACAAAATGTCTTATACAAATAAATTTTGTTTCAACACAAAAGTGATTAAATTTTAGTGGACCATGGATGAATCATTCGCTGCAATTTCAGAACATCATAACTGAACATCTGGATGTAGTGTGTAAAAAGAAAAAGTCTGATTCTAGATTATAACTTTCATTTAAATTTAATTCCATTTACATTTTAATTGTATCAATGCCTCACATACAGATTCGTACAGATAGTATAAGCACATGCCTCCATTAGATAGAATACTTGGAATTAGAATGCAGCAAACAGAGTGGTCATAACAAAGAGTCGGTTGACATTGAGGCTAGAACAATGCTATTGATGTTGGCAGGAATGGTTGAATTATAGAAAAAGGCAATGATTGCCCTAGAAAGACAGCAAAACACGATAAAAGCATTTCCTACGGTACATAATTTGTAATTATAAAAAATTCAAAGTGTAACTTGGATGACAATGGTCACAAAAAGGACCATTGATAGTCGATGCTGATAACAGGTTCTGAGTTTATAATGTCCATTGTGCCTACAGTCCTTCCCCCATTAGCATGTTTATATTGCTACTGGGCTTGTTTGACCCGCAATGTCATTAACAGGAATAAAAATTATTTTTTTATGACGAATCCCACTTCGAATTCAGGTCTGATGACCAGCAAAGATGCGTCTGCAGATGAGGAGAGGTTCAAGACAGCCTTTTAAGCACCTCCCTACTCTAAAACATTCGTTCTCTGTCGCATGTTGTCTGGTAGCACCATTTATAAATGAAATGTATAAATATTCTAAACAAAGTCTTCTTACATCAATTTAATTATTACCTTCCTTTTATTTTTTTTTAATACTTTTATAGAATTACTATTTATTTATTATCTATTATAAAACATTATCCTAATTTCAAATTTGAATTTTTTAATATGTTGTAATAGCATTCAAAAATTTGCCGGTGTACAGACATTTAAAAAAATAGCATACATAAAAAATATTATATTGAACATCTGCTACTTTTAACAAAGTATATTAAAAAATGTATATAATTTCATTTGACTACTTTATATCATTTTGTTATAGTGACAAATACAAATTTGTTTTAAATTAAATTTGTTTTTAATATCCAAAGTTGTAAAAGGGATGTTCAAAAAGACATACAATGATGTAAAAATTTACTACTTAAGAGGGATAATGACAAATATATAGTTTAAAATTTATTTAGTGAATATTATTAAATATATTTTAATAATATTCATTTAAGTGTATATGCACTTTAGATGTAAAAATTAAATCATTTCAGCAACTCTGTTTAACAAAATTTAAAATTTTGCATTATGTTTTATCAATATCTGTATATATACATCACATTATCTAAAATCATTTGAGTTTACAAAATTTCTTTTGGTAGTTAGATTTTCTTAAACTATTTAAAATTGTTTTAGCTTTTCATTTTCAACATATTAAATTTCCTTGTAACCTTACCTCTTAAAAACTTAGTAAACTTCAGATCAATATTCTATTGTATATTTGCTGCTTTTATAAATGTGTAAATGATTAGTTTCTTATAACAGAGACAAATATTGGAATGTAGATAGGTTAGTAAATCTTGATTCTTCATCTCAATAACTGGTAGCCATAAAATTGAGAAAACAAATTTCTGCTCCCCCCTCTGCTCTATTTTTTTTTTTAACAACCATAAACATTTTTTCCTTGATCCACTAGAACATAGTTGGTTCTCTATCTAAATTTCATGCAATTTTGACTCATCTTTATCCAATATATTTTGATATGAAAAAGCTGATATGATTTTGGGAAAAATATTGAGAAATCCATTTATTCACTAGTATACCATCTTTTGTTAATGATTAAAAATTTAGCATTTCTTAAATAATTATTTGTTGTAATTTTTTTTTTTGCAGCAAGATTATTTTTTAAAAGAAAAGTAAATTGTAAAAGCGGTAGTTTTTAAAAATTCAGAATATTTTAATCTTGGTTTTCATTATCTTGCTAATTGTCTTAAAAAGACTATGTAATTCCTTTAGGTGGTCATTTAAAATAACTTGATTTTTATAATAAACTTTTTAATCTATTTCATTTTATTTATTTTAATTGAAATTAAGAGAGTGATTATTTTAAATTCAAAATCAATAGATTTATTATTTTATAAGTAATTGTTGTTTATATTTATAAAAAATATTATTCTAGTACAAATAGGGTGTATTTTAAAACAATAAACTAAAAGCTTATTGTTAATTACTATTGTGACTACATTTTACTATCTTTCCAGGAATGCATTAATCAAAGCAAAATCGCCTGTTCTGTTTTGTCACAATGACTTACAAGAAGGTATGCTGCTGTTTTTTATATTTTTTAGAATGTTAAATCATGAGTCTTTTAAAATTGCTATTTAAGCTCTTGTTTCTGAAGTCAGCAAAGCTAATTTTATACTATTCATAAGCTATCAAAATCTACCTCATGTTTATAAAATTCCTTATTTATTTTAGAAATATTCTTGTTCCAGAAAAGAGTTCTGTGTCTGAAGACAAAATTGTCTTCATTGACTTTGAATATTGTAGCTACAACTTTAGGTAATTAAATTCTATTTGTATATTTTCCAAAAGAAAAAATTGAATGATGATTAAATCATAAAACACATTTTGCTTTAGAATTCTTATAATTTAGAAATATTTTGAGATGGAATTTATTTTTTATGGAGCACTTTTAGTATGTTACTTTGTAAGAAAATACTTTTAGTGTAAGCACTTTTAATAGTTCATCAATTTATTTAAGAAAACTTCTAAATTTTTAAAATTAGGTTTGTTTAGTTTGAAGAAAAGTATTGGATTTTTTTTTTTTTATTTGAAAGTTGTTTTCAAACCTATTAGTGTGTAAATTTTACAATTAATTTAAATCTAAACTTCAGTGTCAAGTTAATTGTGGGAATTTTATTTTGAAATAACAGAAACAAACTTCTGTATTTGTCTATAAAAACTTTTACATCTAAATTGCTAAAACTAATAATGTTTATTAAAAAGGAATTTTCCACAAATATATTTTGCATATTCTAATCATATTTGTAAGTATTGATATATATAGAAACATATATGAAATCATAAATTATATTTAATTGTTATAATTTTTCTTTATTTCTGTTTATTTGGGAATTTTTTTCTCAAAGTTATATATTTGTTAATTTTTTTTTAAGGGCTTTTGATATTGCTAATCATTTTTGCGAGTGGTGTTTTGATTATTCAAATCCAGAATACCCACACTTCTTTGCCAAAGACGAAGAGTTTCCTACAGTTAACCAACAGGTAATTCATATGTATTTTTGTTTATTATCAAAGTATGTTTTTTATTGTTTAATTTCAAATAACTGTTATTTTTTATATGGGATTTATTTTTTTCCATCCAATAAGAATAATATTGAATATTATTAAATGTTTATGATTCGTGAAGAATGCAGTTTTCATGTGCTGCTGCTGCTATTAAAAATCTTGTATTGGAAAAAATAAAAAAATTTTATTTTGTAATTTTAAAGCTCTCAAATAATTGAATTGATGGGTAACATGGAAATTGAATTATATTTTAAGAGTTTTTTTTATGTTAGGTTAATTAGTGTTAAAAAATGATTAGAAATTTAAGAGTGATTAATTATATAAATGATATTTTTCTGAATGTATTATTTGGTACCCCTTGTTCTCTTTCACTGTTTTTTTTTTCTCAGCATTGATTTTATCTAAAATTTATTAGCTTAAAATATCAAATTATTAGTTCAGTTTTAAAGATGAAATTTTGCTGCAGAATGTTCGTTTCTTTTTTACCCATAAGGTTTATTCACAATGGACTCGACTAGTTGCTTTCATATGCTCATGAACACTGCTTTGTCATTTTATTCAAATTCTATCAAAATAAAAAAGGCACAATCTGGAACGAAAAATTATAATCAAACAATTGTACATTCCAAAATTTGTTAATCCATGATTCAAATTTGATAGATCTCATGTTGAGCTTTTTTTTTAAACATAATTTTGCATGAAGTGAATTACTACACTGTATTTCTAGCAACCAAAAGAAAATAAGCATAATAAAAATAAAATTGAAATTTAAAGATAAAGCTATTGATTGAGTAGATCACAATACTTGAAAATTGGATAGATGATAAGTAACTTTGAATAACACATGTTAACATATTTATAAAAAAATTTCAAAAGAAAAGAAGATTTAGGTTTGCCGTTAGTTTAGGTGGTTAAAATTTTTGATGTAAAATGAAATATTTTGTGCTTGTAATATGCATCCTGAGTCATATCAAATATCCATGAAAAAGATAGCCTGTGAAAATGCTATTGTGGTTAGAAATCTGTCCTGAAGAGGCCAATGTTCATCTTTACATTCTTCGAAAGGGTGATATTAATAAAATGGTGGGATAGTTGTTTTGAAAAGATAAATCATCTATGTGAAATGTGATTTTCGAGTTTTGACTAATTGGTGATAAAATTAGAACAATAAATGTTGAAGTTGCCAAGAAGGTTTACAAAAAAAAAAAAAAAAAAAAAAAAAAAAAAAGTGTGAAAGAAAATTGTATGTTTCAGTCTTGGTGAGAGATTTCCAGATCTAAGATAGAAAGAGGAAGAAGATAGGTCAAAAGAAATTAGTTTAGTAAAAATGCTCTGCCAGCTTAAACTTTTGCAGAAATAATGAAAGTTAAAGCTTAAGAATTTTTAATTTCATCGGAACATTTCCTCCATTTGGTATAAAAATTTTATTGATTGATGAAATTAAAAATTTATGAATAGAATTTTATTTTTTAAAATTTTTAAAATATATGTTACTATATAGTTTACATTTATTTGTACTGAAATACCATGTGTATAATTTTTTAAATTATTTTCCAAAGTTTTATATTTAGTAACGATGTGTAATGTATCTTCTCCCAAATTAAAAATAAAGAATTAGAAATATTTATTTTTAGATGTTTTTGATTTTTATATTCCGTACTAAAATTGCTATATTTAAAAATAAATTTACTTATTACTATACAAATAAGTGTTCCAAACGTTTCCATTTATTTCTTATAAATATGGGCCAAATGTCTTTGTTGGAAAATTTACCAGGAGGTGCCTCTTCTCTTTTGAGATTAATGAAATACGTTATTTATTGTAAATCACTGCCAGAAATTATAAAAAGTTTTTATTCTAAATTTTACTTATTTAAAGACTGGTTTATGTACATGCTACATAAAATAACACATTATTAAAATTTTAGATTTCTTATAAACAGTTTTCTTAGGACATATTTCATTTAATGAATTCCTGTATATTTGAGACATTCTCAAATAGAAAACTGCCTCATTAAATACAACAATTATTCTCAATCTTATTGCACCTTTGCAAACTCTTTTATAAAATAATAAATAAAATTTCTTTTGTTATATTTTTCATTATTGAATTTAGATTGAATTTTTCTGTTATCTGTTTAAGAATAGTTTTATTATACATTTAATTAATATGTAAATTGTCAAGTGTAACTAAGTAGCAAGTACTTAATTTCTCCCCTCAAAATAGCATTTGAATAGCTTATTAAAATAGACAGATCTGCTTTTACACTAGAAAAAAAAAGTTTTTTTTTTCTTCTCTTAATTATAGCTTAAATAGAAAATTTTTTTATCACTTTATAAATCAAATGCATGATTGTCAATTCCTCCAGGAAATTCTTATTGACACATATTTTATAACTTCCATGAAGAAAATTTCTTAAATTTTAAAATTGTATGTACTTACAATTTACCTTTTATCTTTAGGGAGTAATTTTGTCCTCGCAGTATGAGAATTATTGCCTTCGAGGATATTCTTACTCTAAAAATTTTTTTACTTCTTATTAAAAAACACTTCAAGGCATTTTTAATAGTTTTATTTTTGTTAAGTGTTTCATAAATAATAGACAATATTATATTTTTGAAATATTTTTAAATGATTAGGTTTCAAGTAATATTTTTTAATATCCATCAGAAAAAAAAATAGTCTTTGAAACAATTTTAAAATGAATTTTGATTTGATTAATAAAAACTATTAATCAAATCAAAACTGTATTGTTGTTTGTAATAAATTTATCATTGACAATTGTTTTGTTAATGACAAATTTATTTTTTGATTGAAATACATAGCTAAATATCCATTTTTAAAAATTTTTATAAATTGTAATTATACTTTTAAATTATGAAAAAAATGAATTGAATTTATATTTTATTTCTAAAAATTATTTTATTACATTATTGTTTAAATTATTTACTACGTTATTTAAATTCATTTTCCTCCTGTAAATTTATATTGTTAAAAATATTATGATGTAAAAATGTTAATAATTAAAACAATTTAAAAAAACTTTTGAATTATAATATTTTTATATGCAATTTTATTGTATCTCTGTTTCATGTGGCAAAATATACATATTTACTATTTTAACATTCTGCTACATTTCAGCTGAATTTCATACGATCTTATTTGAGAAACTTTGAGAGCTCTTGCAGTGACACTGAAATATCGGAAGAGATAAACAATGAAGAACATGTTCTTCAAGAAGTTTTGGTTTTCACACTTGCTTCACATTTCTTATGGACTTTGTGGAGCATAGTTAATGCACAGAACTCTCAAATTCAATTTGGTTATTGGGTATGTGTTTTATTTCAAAATTAATAATTTATGTATAAGACATTTTATCATGTTAATTTGGGGACTTTTGTTTCCAGTTTTTTTTACTTATAAGATTATTTATTATATTGCATGCTATTATTTTTAATTAAAATATTCACTTTATTATTTATAAAGTAAAAAGTGAAAATTGAAATATTAATGCTGTTTAAAGGAATTTCTTTCTGCTTAAAAGTAAAAATTATAATAAATATTTTTACCTTGCCGGTTTATTTCAAAAAATTAAAGTCATAGACAACACAAAATTATTATCACAATCTTAAATTAAAATAACCTTTTTTAAATCATATAAAATTTAGTATTAAAGAATTATATTATTGAAACGTCTTTAAAAATCAGTAGATAATTGAATTCTTAAAAATTTATTCAATAAGAAGTCATTAAAAATAAGACTGTTTAGAAAAAAATGAAAACTTATTGTTTATTTCTTTTCTGTGTTTAACTTTTTAAAATGTTTCGTTCCTATTATTATTGAATATTTTGTATATTGTTATAGTTTAAATTGAAGTCAAGTCTCTTGAAAACTAATAGAAATATGTAATAGGAGCTAACTTAATTCTTTTTGATCACTAATTATTTTATCATTAATTATTTTTGGTATAATTTCATATTTTAAAAAGACAATGAATAAAATATATATATATTTTTTTAAATTATTTTTCGTAAATATTATTTTTGTTTTTATAGGAATATGGAAAAGCGAGATGGGATGCATATATTCAACACAAAAGCACAATTTTAAAACAAGAAAATTTGGATTTGACAAATGAAGAGCGATAAATTTGTTATTGAATTGTACATAAATATGCTTATTCCAGATTTTTTTAATGATGCATGTTTAGTAGAAGTTTCCTGTTCAATATTTCGTCAGGTTTAATTGACATTTATTTAATTTGAATGGTCAATTAATAAATCTTTGACTTAATGCTTAGTAGTGTGAAATCTACTAGCTAAAACTTCTATATGATTATGAAAATGCAGTACTTTTAATATTTTTTCTTTAAGTGCACAATGGGTTAAGAATTTATATTTAAACGATACATATAATTTTAAGATCTTAATTTTAAAAATTGATCACAAATTATTTTTACTTTTTATATATAGTATTTATGTGATATTTTGTCATGGAAATATAGTACTGTATAATATGTAATGGTTGTTTAAACAAAATATTCCTTTCTGACCAATGGAAGTGACCAACTTTTGTGATATTTTGTTCAGTCATTTCATTATACTTTTGGTACTTAAAATGAAACACATTTTAACACACCTGAATGTTTTATTAATATAGAAAATTTTATTAATCTACCCTTATTTGTCAAAGATAGTTTTCCAAATTATTAATTATATGACTAACATTAATTAATTTTTTTTTTTTTTTGGTGGAGTGAAAGCAATACTAATTTGTAAGATGTGCAATGTTTTCATTCTATGCATCATTGCAAGTAGCTTAAAATGTGTTAAGTCATTATATATTTATTTTCTGTCTTTTTATCCTCCTTTAATTTATAGATTTTATCTTTTGCCTTATATACCTAGTCATGGTGAACAGTTCCAACCAATAATTCATCCATCTTTCTGTAAACTTTTTTTTGCTCTTGAGATATAAGCTTATTATTTTAAAAGATTAATGTGCCAAGTGGATGATTCGTTTCTCACATATCAACAGCTGAAAATGTTTAATGACGAATCTTTCAAATCAAAATCTTTATTTGATACTTACTTTGTTTGATACATATTAAAATAACTTGTGTATTGCAAAACAAGAAAACCAATTATTGAAGTGTGTAGAAGAATGAAATATTTTTTAACTAAACGAAACACTATGTTTTATGTTTAAAGATTCATTTTTATTGATTCCTGTCAATATGCATTTATTGTACATAAAATATGAAATGCATTTAGGAATCATGTGTATATAACAATTTATTTTATGATAATTTAGAATGACTAATTTTTCGTTTGTGAATATGATTACAGATCGTTAGTAATATTTTTATAATTTTAAGTCAGAAAATTTTTGAATGATATTAAAATATACATGTATATATATATATATATATATATATATAATATATTGATTTTATTCATATAATAAGAAATATATATATATATTGAAAGAACTATCAACCTTATTGAAATGCATTTTCCAAGATTTTTGATGTAAAATTTTATTTTGCTTAAAATTGATATAGTATTTTATTTACTGAGTTATTCCCTTCCCTTTCAATTTATTGGTGCATCATTTAGAAATAAATTTCTTTAAAAGATCAGTTTTAATTTTATAAAAAAAATGTATTCAAAACTCAGTATTTCTATTTTTTTTTATTTAAGTTGTCATCTATCATCTTTTAATACTTAATATAAAAATAATTTCCTCTTACAATTTCTTCATTATATGTCAATATAATAAAAAGATGTTTGATTATGAATTTAACTGTTGTATATAGTATTTAATAAAATTAAAATGTAAATTTTTTTGTTGGACATTATTTAATTGCAACATAATTTATTTTGAATGCTATATTTATTTATTACTGGTATTCAATTAAATATATTAATTAATGTATTCTTTAAAACTGGGATCAAATATTATCTTTGGCAGGAATATCTTTGATAATATTTATTATGTACTTAAAGATTTCTTAATATAAGCTCATAATAATTATAAAAATAATTTTTAAAAATGTGCCTTAAAGCGTTTTAAGCTAACATAATTTTTTAATAAAGTTTTTTAGGTATTAAACTGAGCAATTTTTTTTTGTATTGATTTAGGTTGTATATCTTGCTCCTTTCCTATTTTTTTATGACCTTGTAGAGATTCTGTATGGACTATTGAGTGAAATTGTAAATGAATGTACTGGTACTGATATGACAAATGTATAAATTGATCAGCAGAATAAGATCAAAGCTTATTCTTGTTTGTATAAAATAAAGACATTTTTTACAAATTCTTGTGTTTATAGTTTTGAGAAGCATTTAATAATGATCAAACAGTCAATCAACTACATTAAAATTGCTTAAACTTATTGCAATCAGCACAGCTCTCGATTATGCTCTCTGTTCTATTAGGGGACCATACATGGATACTGACAAACTGTACAAGCTCCATTCAATGTCTAAAAAATTAGCCTAAAATCATGGATATTATATTAAAATTTTTTGAGCTTAGGCAGGAGAACTCTGTGTATCTCCAATGGATACCATTCCATATCTGTGCATAATAATGATATTGCTGATAACCTTGCAAGCAAAGGTTAGGATCTCCCTATCCTCAATTCCATCGATTTATGTCCTTCAGAAATTCACTCCCTCTACAAAATTAAAAATGAATTCATCTTGGAGATTCTCTCTGCTGACCATTCGTGTTTCTCTAAGTATCCAAGCCTGTATCTTGTGAGTAAAAGAGTTAGATCTATCCAAATACTCATGGCCGAATCTATGAATGGGATGGGCATCTTCTTGATTGTAGTGTCGTCACTTTGCATCAGCTGTCACTTGAGCAGGATTGTGATTCTCTTTTTGCAGTAGGTTTTTTTTGGAATTAATGTAGGTTTTCTTCTTCATAGGGAATTAGTAACAACAACAAAGTTGCTTAACATTTGTTGGGAATTATTTATAGCTGCAGAAAAATGACATTTTACAAAAGTGTTTTAATATAAATATGCGGGTTTATGCAATTGAACTAAATGAAATTGTTCAATACACAGATGCTAATCACAAATGAAATTTTTCAATAGTATCCAATAATTTTTTTATGTTTGTAAGCACTTTGTGTGGGGTGAGTAAATGGAAATTCATGTCCTTGCCTTCCAGTTGAAATGATCACCAATATTCATCATGAAAATTAGCATTAACAGAAGTGCATATTCGCTACTGTAGTTACAATTTTTTTTTGTCATGTATTGTAGTGATGATATTATTGAGGAAGTTTTCATTAAAATAGAATTAAATTAGAGATAAATTAAGACTCGATATTACTGATATATGCATTGGCATTATTTATTATGGATTAAATTAAATGCATAATGCTGCATTGTGATATGAAAATATATGTAATGTAAGTGCTAAAAAACTAAACTATCCTTTTAAGTAAAAAATTCTAAGAATGATTATTTATTTTTTCATTTTATTAACTGTTACTTCTTTAATTATTAAAAAAAAAATGTCACTTTTCCTTTTGCAGCACATTTTTCTTAAAGTTAATGGAAGTTTTTTAATTAAAAAATTGGAAAAGTAATAAGACAAAATGTCTCCTTTTATAATTTCCATAGAAGTATTAATATTTTTTTCACTTAGAAATTTTTGATTATTTTAATTGCAAAAAATTTGTGGTGGGGTGACATTACTATATTAGAAATGTTTTAAATCTGGCTCATACAATAAAAATTTTGACAAGAATTTTGACATAAAAGAATTTTTTTTTGTTTAATAATTTTGATCATGCAATATCAATAGCAATTTCCTATCTAGTAAATTTCTTTTGGTTAGAAATAAGTGTATATAATTTTAACTAGAATTTATATTATGCAGATTATCAAATAACGATAAAAATTAAATGACTTACATAACAATATTTTTTAACAAAACTATTTATCACAATCATTTTTACTTTTAATGTTTTTGTTATTAGACAAGGTTGATTTTAATTAGTTGAGATAACTTGTCTTTATGCATTTATTAAGTATTAAATGCTATAATCTCTATTAAAAATAGGAATGATTTTAATAAATTACACACCCATTTCTATTTATAAATTCATTTTGAACTTAATTCTTATTCAAATTAATAATACATTTCACATTTTTTGTAATATAAGTTTTAAAAATTAATATATCAAAATTTATATTTTCACATATAACTTCTTAAAATTTTTAATGCAATACATTTCTTATAAAATTAAAATCAATAGAACTTTAGGAAAATCATTAACTAAAAGATCAGTTAAAAATTACATTCACATCTTTTTTCCAATATAAGAAAAGCAAGCAATTTTAAGAATACAATTACATAAAATTCATTGATCTAATTTCCAAGATAAATATTTATCGATTACCTTATAATAATTAAGTACTAAATTCAGACAATAAAATGCTTATTAAAAAAATTAAATTCTTTTCTTAAAAAGACAAGTAATTTGTGTTGTGAAAAGGGGAAATGTAAATTTTGTAATTTTTTAAAAATCTCTGTACTAATTAAAATAAAATTTTTCCAAATCTATTTGTAAATATTATCAGAATTAAAACTATTAAAATGAATTTGTCAAAATATTTCAAAAGAAATTTAATCTTACTTTCAGCAAATTAAATAATTAATTTTATCTAAAAATAGTTAACATTTTCATTATTATAAATTGTAATTGCTATCAATAAGAAAATTTTATTTATGTGCATAGCTAATTAAAATAAAAAAAAAAAAAGGAATCATTAAGTTGCTAGAAATATATGACAGTTACATTTTTGTTTTTTTTTTCACAATGAACTTTAATCATGTTTTCAATATTTTGATACAATGCAGCCAATAAAAGGACTTAAGCTACATTAATACATATATATCAACTTGTGTAGAGTAAAACTTTTCACTCATAATGACTCATGTATGCCTTATAATTTTAAAAATGTTAGCTAATCCCTCAGTAAAAAAAAATATCTAACAAGGCAAAGAATATTGTACATACATTAAAATCAATTGCAAATGTTTTGCTTCACAAATCGAGGATTTATTTTACTTTAAAAAAATACTAAAAAATGTTAAAAAACAATTAATCTGAAAATCAAACGATTAATCCAAGAAATGTTTAGAAACCAAATTTGTTGAGAAAAACATACCTTCAGCTAATGTCAGATCGACATTCAAAGATCATTGGCCGACACATTCGATCAGATGAGCTTTTTATTCTTAAAATTTTTATAAATATGATCCAAATAAAACTAAAGATTAATATTTATTTCATTAAATCGGAATTATAGATTGGCAGATATGAAAGTAAAAATTGAATACCCTAACATATATTCACTATATTTTATAAATATGCCCTTCCAAAAATTATTCTATAAATAAAGAAAAAATAAAATTTCATTTATAATATAAGAAAACACGATTAACGAGGAATGAAACAAGGAAAAACCAAAGAACTCATGAGAAAGAAAAATATTCAAGGAGTAAGATTATGGTTAAAATCTATAATACTAGAAATAAAACTAAAAACACTGAATACCGAATATTACCGACAGCAAGTAATTTAAATCAATATTATTCAGAATTCTTTTTTAAAGCAATGGATTAAAACAACTGCATTTAGTATAGAATTCAAACAATAATATGGATTTATAAAATTATGCCATCTGGTTGTAACCATCATGTTAATTATATTATGCTAGAAAATATCAATTTCTCCCATAATCCAATTCTGGTCTTGTAAAGATTCTACCACATATCTTTGACACAAAAAGATAAAAATGTTGCAAGTTACATTTAGATTGGTGATGCTTATTTCCTGAACCTAATATATGTTAAAATTTGCCTGTTATGGTTATGGCAAGCAATAATTAGGATCATATCTTTCAAATAAACATTAATTTATGTAATCAATGATTTGTACAAAAAACGTTTTGACCGTCACTTAATACATGGTTCTAATTCTATTTAATTCACAATGAGCTTTTATCAATCAAAATTTTTGTTTAGTGAACAGCATTATAACAAATATTTTCTTAAGCAGGTATAATTTTGAAAATTAAGATCTGCCAAAAACAAAAACACTGATACTAATGTTTGACAAATTTTTATTATGCACAAACTATAAATAAATTACAAAAAATTGATTTAAAACTTTTGGATGCTTAGTTACCTTGCATTTATAATTTACAAGGAAGAAATAGTTTGTTTTTTAAAGAAAAAAAAAAAATTGAAATGACATGCCATATCTAGGTCATTGTAATCAAATATTTCCAATACAAAATTTTCTAAACATTTTACAATATGTTTTAATCAAACTGAAATAAACATTAAAAAAGAAAAATGAAAGCACTGTAATCTTCCTACAAACTAGGAATGCAATTTAATAAAAATATACACAAAATGTACAAAGAAATGAATATCATAACTAAAATATTTGGTAAATTAAAAGCATTATACTTCCATGAAAATTTTTAAACCACGAATGCTACTTTTCCAAACTTTGTAATCTTTTATTAATGAAAAAATGCAATGATAAAGGTTTTACAGAATTAAATCTGTAAAAATTACTTATTTGATCCATTCCTTTATAATTTTACAGCTCAAGTAAGTGTGGACAATACTGACTATTAGAAATTATGCAATTTAAGTTACATGCCTAAGTATATTCACCATTTAAATGTTAAAAACATTTCAAAAAGTGTAATTGCAGAGAAATTTTATTTTGAATATTTAAACAATACTGCCATTATACATAATTACAAGTATATAACCATTAAAAAGAAAAAATGTTAAATTCTCACTAAAAAAAAATTTTCTCTCTAATAAATTTAAATCTTAATGGATTTTTAAATGTTTTATTACATCCTTATCATAAGAATTTTCTAAAACCAGTTAAATTCTTAATTTCAGAGTATCAAAGTATTAATAAAACCTGTTTTAAAAATGATCAGTGTAAATTGTGACAAATGAATTTATAAATTGTAATTCTTAGAAAACATATACTAGATATAAATATGCCATAATAATAAATAAATTGAAGGTAAATTATTACAAGACAATAGCTTATTAGCAATTACAAATATTTTATTACTTCTCATTTTATTATAGAAACATATATAAACCAAAACCTACCAATAGCAATCTTATAAAAGTTTTCTTAAAAAAAACTACAACATTTTTCAAAAAAATGTGTCATTTATTAATATTATTATAGAAGAATGAAATGTTAATATAATTTTAATTTTTAAAGTTTATTGCCATGATTGATACAAAGTTTTATAGAAAAAAAAAAAAAAAAAAAAAGAAAAAGGTTTGAATTTTGTCAACAATCTTGAACGATTTCACACATTTTGCGCTAAAAAAAATGAATTTTACCAATTGTTCCAAATGTAATTGAGATTCACTGAAGAGAAAAAACTCTTTCTCAGGAAAATGATTTTCATCTTTCCCTAACAAAAAACCTAAATACTAGAAAATATTTTTAAAACTGAGATCATGAATAAAAATATTCAATATTGTATAAAAAAAAAAAGCATTGTTTCTTACAAAAATAACGAAATAAAAATATAAGAACATGGATATGATTCGAGGTTAAAGCTACATAAATATCAATAGTTGTAAAGAAAAAAAAGTTTCCAATTTTACAATATATTCAAGATATTTTTTGCTGATTTTCAATACAATTCACAGAGTTGTTGAGAAACAAATAAAAGTCGGTGGTGCATAAAAGATAATTTGTTATAAAAAAGAAATTGAGATAGTACGCAGCGCAATTTCTACAGTATGCTGAAACAAGCTTGCAGGTTGATTGTCACTATTTATGCAAGTCTAATGTTTTTTGATGAAGATGATGGATTGATGTCCCCTGCTTCCAAAGACAAGGCAATGTCGTCTGGATAGGGTTCAGTATTGGTGCCATTATTCAGTCTTTGGCGACAAGCCGGAATAGATCTAGGAGTCTGTGGTGACTGCCCTTCTTTTTGTGGTCCACAGCAAGTCTGAGCTGTACAGTTTGTGCTTGAAGGGCAATCTAAAATACAGTTTTCTTCTTTTTCCTGATACTAAAAAATTTTAATTAAAAGAAATCAATTTAAGAATGAGTACATATATAATTTTCAGGTTTATAAAAATTTACATTGCATACAAAACTAATCCTTTTTTTACAACACTTGACAAAAATTAGATGTCAAGAAATGTGATCAATAATATATAAAAATTGTCAATGTGTATCGCATTTAGGTTTAGAATAAAAATTAAAAATTTATAAGGGTTTTAAAAATTAGCTTAAATATTTTAAATACAAAAAAATATTAACTTATTATAGCCTAATTTATGTTCAAATTCTTTTTATCAAACAGTTAATTTTTAAAACATTTTAACTAATAGAGATTTAAAGAATTTTTAAGTCTCTTATAATACTATCAGTCTGACTTGAAATTTTTTTTTTTTATTCAGGTATTATTGGAAAAAGTATAAAAACATGTTTATCTTATCAATATTATTAAAAATCAAAATAAATTTTAAGAAATGATGTTTCACTGTAAATTACTTAGAACAGCAATAAAAAACAAAATTTTAACAAACTGCTCTCTTAATGCAATTAATTTTATTCTCAATTTCCACACAACATTTTTAAACTTTGTTGGAGATAGATTTCTTCAGATAATTCATTCAATTATAGATTTTTAACATGCAATCAAATGCACATTTAGGCACTATTAAAATTACACTGTGATAAATATTATGTTACATAATTTTAAAGCAGAGCAAAATGAAAATAAATTAATGAAATCCTATAGAAAACAAAGATGATCCAAATCGTTTAAATTAAACTTAAGCGTATTAACATTTTTAGAGAAAAACAGATAATTTCATATTTTTTAAGTTATCACAAAATAATAAATAAAATAAGTGAGTAATAATTAATATTTACATAATGTTTGATTAATTTATAAAAAACAATTTGGGAAATGAATGAAAATCTTACTTAAAATAAGTTCTTTTAATTTAAACAAAGTAATCAATATTTTAAACTTAAATATATAATCAATACATGAAACTTTCCAAATGCATATATAAAAATGAATTGATCCTTACAGATGGCATGTCCACAAATTCAGGTTGTATTGTAGTTGAATGAATGCCTTCATTATGAAAGAACTCTTTAACTTTCTCAGCAATTTGCATATAATCAACAAGATTTCTACATCTGATGTGGGCTGAAGCAATAATGCGTTCTCCAGCTAACTGCCAAACATGAAACTCGTGCACAGCAAGGACACCATCAATCTAATAAGAGAATTAGAAATAAAAACACAAATAAAGTTTTCAAGAAGAGCTACTTTAAAAACTCAGGAAGAATATATATCAAATTACCTCTTGCAGCAGTTTCTTTTGCAATGAATCGACTTGAATATGAGTTGGAACAGTTTGAAGTAAAATTAGAGCAGATTCAACCACTAAATTAAAAATTTTTTTTTTTTTTTTAAATAGCAGTTGATTATGGAATTCTTAAATTATGAATTAATACTAAGAAGTTAAGGAGGAACAATTAAAAACAAATACAAAAATAGGACCCATTTAAGAAAATGTTGGATTTTAAAACTTGATGAAATAAGTCTATTAAGTATGATTAAATTTACAATTTCATAAAAGTATGCCACTTTTCATGATCATTTACAAAAAAAAATATATATATATAAAAAAACAATAAATAATTGAAAAACTTACATAATGGCCATGTTGATTTCATGATAAGTATAACCATAATGATGCTGTAAATAACAATAAACCAATTAAATCTTGCTCGAATAAAAGAAAGGATAAATCATACAATGTCAAATGCTATAAAATATTATATTACATACCTTAACGCTGGATCAACATAAAATCTGTACTCCCATTCAGTCAACCAAATGATAAGTGCACTAATAATTACTATAACAGAGCCCAATGCATCAGCAAGAACATGTAAAAAGACTCCTCTCATATTCATTTGACTGCTAGTTGCTGAGAGTAAAAAAATTAAGTTATATTAGCTATTGTCCCACTTTGATCATCTCATACTAAGCATAATAAAACATAAAATATATATTCACTTAGAAAAAAAAAAAAAAAATCAGGCATATTATGATTAGGACTGTATAAGATTTAATTTTTATGGATGAATGAAACACATCAAACCTTTTCTTATGTTAAATTTAGTGATTCAATCATTTCTCTGTTAGGCAAATATTAATATACATTTCCTCCTATTCCTATTTTTTTTTTTTTTTCTCTATATTTTCTTCTATTTGCATCCCCCCCTTTCCTACCAGTTTAAAGAGTCTTAGAATATTTTTTTTCAGTATATAACAGTTGCATGTTTTATTTAAAAACCTTTTATGGTATTAAAGTTGCTAAGCATGATATATATTTTATTTATAATAAGGAAGTGCAAACTTCTTAACTTCCTTAAACAGCATTGAAAAAGAAAGAAAAAGAAATAAGTTGGGATTCCATTTGACAAAATATTATCAGAGGTTTGAATTTATTTTAACTGAAATACTTGCATATAAAGTATAGATTTATAGTAGCATATACATATTTAAATTTCTTATATGACCTAACAATAATATATGCAAAGTTAACTTCATTTCAGATTGCACTAGAATGTTGTAAAATTTAAGTGCCCTACTACTACAGCAGTAGGAAAGTGCCAAAGAATATTAATGTTTGCATCTAAGTAGCTTTGACAGACGAACAGTTACATTCTAATACAAAAGCTACGCATCATACCATGGCTATTTCTTTTTCGTGTTTACTACTTACTGGTATTTCTACATTTAATTGATCTACTACATCTAACATTTCATGTTTCCAAATAATTATATATATAAAACCAGATGATTATGAAGACAGATTTTTTTTTTTTTTTATTTAAGACAAGTACTGACTGCAAGTAGAAATTTCCTAAGTATTATTCATGGCATCACATTACAAGCTCTCTTCACACAATGCATATCAACATTCTTAATTGGAATCTATACCTCCAAATTTTGAGATTATATACGACTATTTAAAAACTATTTCCCCCACACATGCTCAACATTACAGATTTTATCATTCCAATGAAGCAGCATAACATAATTTCTTTCATAAAGAAAAATGCTTGCTTTTATTATTATTTTTTTATTATTAAAATATCTTTTAATAGTACTATTTATTTGAAGAAACTTAATTTCTAAAAATTGACAAAATTTAGTTACAGATGAACAGTTATTTAAATAAAGCAGTATTCGTGATTAAAACAAATCAATATATAGTTAATGAAATTTTCAGTTATTAAATAATGAAATATAAATTAAAAGAAGTACAAAAATTTTAAACTATTATTAAAAACATCAAACTATTATTAAACTCAAAATCAGTAGTTTCCTATTATGCCAAACAGAAAAGAACACAACATATATCAAAGATAACAACAAAGTTCATAGTATACAAGATATTAGTATTATATTCACCCATCTGATTTCCATGTGCATCTTGAACAGTATTAGGTAAATTATCAGACAATCTGTAGTTTTCGTGGTTTTCATTTATATCTTCTTCAGCTAAAACCTCTTCAATAGTAGGCAGACTACGATGATGTGCTCGACGATGACTATGCCCATGACCATGTTCTGAAAACAATTGTAAAATTTATTTAATAATTATTCCTGTTAATTTTAAACTTTTATGAAAGATCAACATAGAAGTTCTAGAAGGATGAAGACATAACTACAGCACATTGTCTTTGATCAATATAAAACACTGCTAAAAGTAAAATATACTACATGTTACTGAACATTTTCTCATTAGTTAAAACTTTCAGGAAAATACAAATTAAAGACCGTTGATCAGAGGTGATTGACCATTGAAATTTTCACAAACAAATTAAATACTTAAAAAAAAAAACTCCAGACGCAAAATAGGTATGCTTTGCGAAAAAAAAGTAACACTAAGAAATAGATCATTAAACTTTCACATTTAATTTTATTACTGTCTACAATGATCATATCAATCTTTTAAGCATATTTATTTCAGAGAGGGAGAAGTAAGCATTTTTTTAAATTATATATATATATATTAAATATACAAAATTTTATTTTAATTATTCTAAAACAGTAGCAAAATTTTCCAGGACAAGGTTGGTAGGTTTTTTTTACAGAAATTGTTTTTAGGTACATATAGGCTACAAATGCTAAATGAACTTTTAGAGATTCTTACAAGCTATAAAAATACATTTTGGGAAATACAATTTTCATAACCAGAATTTCAAATTATATTATATTTTAATTATAACATTGAAATTTCCACATATATTCAATCACTTGTTCATATTTTTATACTTTCAAATAATTTTAAGAAAAAAAAAAAAAAGAAATTAAATATTGTAGTATTGTTTTTGGCAGTAAAATGTTTTTAAGCAATATGTTGATACTATTAATTTTTTATTAAATGATTTTAATGTACTTACCATGAAACAGGAAAAGTCCAATAATATTAACTAGTAAACCAGCACATCCAACAAATAAAATAAGTTCAGGATTATGAATTTCATCCGCAATATACAGTCGTTTAAGAGCTTCAATGAAAATTGAGAAACACAGAGCTACTAAAAATACAGCATTTACTAAAGCACCCAGAACTTCAGCTCGAGCCCAACCAAAAGTGTTTTTAGACCATTTTCTGGGTGACATCTAAAAGAAATATACAAATTACATACGATTTCATCCAAAAAAAAAAAAATTTTTTTTTTTTTTGTTAGAGGGGAGTTCTGCAGGTTAGGGTTCTGTTTGTTTGTTGGCGCATATTTTACAATACACACTTTTAACAGTTTTCGCCAAGTCTCCTAAACCAACAAGATGGCCAATTGGCTTACATTTAACTGCAACAAGCATTCTGTTGGCTGTTTACAATGGCTAAATGTATTAAAAAAATTAAAATTTAATTATATGACATTTTTTTTACAGTTATTGTTTTTGATGATTAACAGATTATATAATTAGTATCGTCTTGGTTTTGGTGACCTTGCACCCAAATCGATTAATCTTGCCGCTACACTTATCTTAAACAGCTTCAACAAGATCTTAACCAAATAAACACAGGAGGAAGTGCTGGTTAAGGTCAGGAACAGATGATATCAATCACATAAAAATGCTACCAGAAAAATAACATCTGAAACAGTTGTCACCTCTATTTAATGCAGAAAAGGGACTCGCAAGTTCCTTTTCTGCGCTAAATAGGCATCTTTTTTACACTAATTGTGAAACTAGAACCCCAAAGTGCAGAATCCCTCCTTTTCTTAATACAATATAAACTAACTTTGTTTTGTTATATTAATGATAGAATAGATGTTTTCATTATATCAAGCATTGAGAAAATAAAAATACACCAAAATTGCAATATAAATTAATAACTATCGCACTTCTAATGTAGTACATTGATAACTTATAGATTTTTTTTTTTAATTTTAAGCTGACATAAAAAGAGTTTAATATTTGAATTTATAAGAGGGAAGTCAGTTGAATTGAAATACATCTTTAGGTACTTTTGTCCTAAAGCAAACCAAAAATGACAAAAGTGTTTTGATGAAAAGAACATAAGTATATAGTTGTTACTTTTGGCAATACAACACTGAAAATATTAATACATTAATTTTGAAAATAATAATAATGCTACTAGCCAATTTTAATATAGATTAATAGCTAATATCTCGATTTGTTGCATGCACTTTTTTAGAGCATTTTTTAACAAGACTAAATTCATATTTTTATTAGTTTTAATAAAAATTCTTTTTAAATCAACATTACTAGAATATTTATATTTTTAATAGCATCCGATTAAAATCAGCTTATGCATTATATTTTAATGATAATTTAATACTTGATAATGAAAAGAAAAAATAATTTAAATTTATATACATTCTTTATGCCAATTCTAATTGTTTATTTTAATAACTGCTTTGTATGCCCTAAATGTTTATACATGTGTATATTAGCTCATAATACAATCTCCATGTAAATTAATTAACTTCCCAAATATAATTTTAAATAACAGCTATTAAAGTAATTGTTACTGCAAAACCTAATTAAATCACTTCAATCAATGTAGATATTTTATATTAGAATAATAGCTGTATACAATAAATTACTGTATACTACATAATTCTGAAAAATTAAACTTTAAAAAGAGGAATATTAAAAAGTTATCTAACTGGAAATTCAAGAAAATGAAGTAATTTAATTTTTCGTACATTTAACTACATAGAAATTGTATCCTAGAATTTGTTAAAAACTTAACTAAAATTGATTAATGTTCTGTAACAATAAGTTAATTTCATTTGAAAAAAAAATTCTAAAGGTTAAAAATCTGAAATTTATTTTACCTGTACAGATAAAAATGCAATTATTAATGCTATCACATCTGACAACATATGAAAGGAATCTGCCACTAGAGCCACCGAGTTTGTGATATAGCCAACTACAATTTCTATGAAAAAGAAAGTTGTAGTTAATGTGAACATGCTCATCAGACGACATCTTTTGCCTGAATATCTACCCATAATTTAAACTGATGATCTAAAAATAAAATGTGAGAATCAATATATAATCATATTTGGAAATAAAAATAACAATAATAGTTTAAACATAAAAATGCTTTAAAACATATCAATAATGATTTTTGTCTTATTGTGATACCCATGATTTAGGCTGCTCATAATTTCTATACAAAAATGAAAGTGATAAAAAAAAAAATAAAGATTGAATAGAAGAGATTATTAAAAAGTACAATTTTAAAGTTTTGATAGCCTAATTGAAATTACAAAAGGATTAAACGCTATTTTAATTATTCAATAATCTGCTACAAGAAATTTGTTTCAATCTATCATATTATTGAATGACACAATTTTTAGGTTGTTAAATAACTAAACACAGGTTTTATTTTTAGATTTTAAAAATTACTTATCAATTAAAAATAAATAAAATTTAAATTTAAACAATACTGACACAAAATTTTAAGCAAAACTGAAATAGTTATTAATACTTTTATAAATTCAACTAGAAACAATAAAACAAAAGAATTAAACGAAACTTATGCAAAAATTAATACTAAACATTAAAAAGAAATTTTAAAGATGGTATAAAATTAACCAAAGTGGTAAATGAAGCTTAACTAATAACTTGGTTTTTAAAATACTATAGGTTTAACACGCACAAATTTATAATATATAACGCACAAATTTATAATATATATTTTAACAATTTAATTTTTGTCAGGATTACCAACAAATCTTTTATCAATTTAGTATGATTAATCATTTTAATAAATATACGATAGGATAGGAGTTCTTTAAAGTTATTCATACAAAAGTTCATAATCAAATTATTAACGTTAAATAATAAATGATTGATTTAAAAATTACAATTAATTAAAGTGCACTACACACATTAAAACGATATTGAAAAAAGCCATGAATTTAGTATTACATGAAATACAGATAAAATGACAAAAAACGAACTTTAAAAATCTACATTAAAAATGTCACAATACATAAGCGGCGCTTTTCAATTTTTGAAGGGATAGTTATAGACAATTAATAAATAATTTTGTATTAATAATGTACATATAACGTCAAATTTAACTGTTTTTTATGCATTTAAATAAAAAATAAAACCATGTGATAATTTTTTTTTCCCATTCAACAAGATAAGATATGTAGATTTAATTCAAAGTTCCAATCGCGTATTACCTGAATGAATGCTTTAAAAAAAGACAGGGGAACAGAGAGATAAGATTATCTTCTTTCAGCCGTGATATTTGCACAGACGATCGAACATCTAAAATAAAGCTTTTCAATTTTAGGGGAATAAGATTTTGCACACATCACTCCTTTTGCACCCAGCACCAGCATGCTCTGTCATTCGAAGCAAGCATTGATTTTGCACACGTTAACCTCACCGTCAAATTTGTTTTCCATGTTTTAAGTTTATTAAATTTTACATACTATGGAAAAGAATAGAAAAATATGAACACTTAATAAAAGAAATATGAATAATAAACATAAATTTAAAGATCTTAATTTCAAACTTGTATTTTCTTGAAGCTTCCATACACGGTTACAGTTAAATAACTTTTAAGTTTTATTAATTTTTATTTAATTGAAATATTCGCAACTTTTTCTTTACTTCTACTTATAAACGACCTGCATTAATAGTACCAGGAATAAAATTAATATAGATACAAAAATATTAAATTTCTCAGAATTTCGACATCATTTTCTTACGCAAACTTATCAACTTATTAAGGCTTATGGAACGAAATTGATGGTACAACATGGGCTCTTTTTATTCAGATTAGTTTTTCGGTCAGACGCTGAATTGCGTTTAAATAATTTGTATTTTGCATTGAAATATTAAAGAGAAATCATGGGAAAGGCAAGTGTTATCAACGACTAATAAGGGTTGTGTGTTATCGCCAATGTACGCTGTGTTAAAAATTAAGATTGTATGTTTTGTCAATTTTCTTGAAAAGTACTGAGTGAAATGTATGATTATTGATTCTAAATACGGATGAAAATCTGTAATTATCTATCTGTTGAATATGTGAGTGTAAACATGTATGTGGGTGGTGCATATATAATAGAGATGTCAAACTTGAGCCATATTGAAAAAAAAAAAAAAAAAAAAAAAAAAAAAAAACTGTCACGAATTATACATACAATATTGCTAATTTAACGATAACAATATTAAACTAAAAAGTCTGAAAAAATGTATAATCAAAATTGTTCACCTGGAGAAAAGCAGCAAAAATTTTGTAGCAGAAGTATCTTAGATTTTTCTTTTTTTTTTTTACGAGCTATTTTAAATCATCAAGTAGGTTAAGATATTATAATTATTGAAATGACAAATGAAAGACAAAAATCAGAAAGGAAATTTCATATCCAGATAAAATAAAAATTTCGTTAATGTAATTATTTCTGCATATTTGTACGTATTTGAGCCAAAAGAAAACAACGAGCACATGAAAATTTCATTGATTTAAATTCATTGATTTCTAATTTTAGTTCTGCTCTGGTCCGTACTGTTGGGACTCAATTGACCTATTATGTAGAAGAATGAGTATTATAACTGTAAGGGGAAATTTTCGCTTTTCTTTTTCTCAGTCATTCCGATGAATTTTTTTTTTTTTGAGTTTTTCTTAAACATTCAATGAAATTCAGAAGCAAACAATTAAAATGAAAAACAGTGAAGCTTGGATGATAGAAAGAGGTGGCGAATCGTGAAGATTACCAGGGTTGAAATGAGACGAGCATGTAGTGAATGTGCTCCCAAATAATTATTCGAGCAAATCAACAGCAGTCAGCATAAATGTAATTTAGGCAAAGGTAAGGGAAGAAACAATAAAAATCAGCTGATATGAGTTTTATGATGATTTTGCTAAATAAATATTGTCAAAATAGATTCTTCATTGTTACAAGAGGTCAAACATTTTGGGGGAAAGCCCTTACAATGGTGATCAAAGATATTTGAATCTGAATCTTTTTCCCGAAAGCTGTTTCTATCAACCGAAACATTTTAGAACCCTTTGCAACTCAATGGAAGGTTCAGTTGGCCACATGTATGCAATGTCACATTTCTTTCGCTCATGGACAGAGAAGATGAGATTAAGTTATGAGCGTAACATTTTAGTTGTTAAGCTTTTTGAGTCTCTGTTTTACGCGCTATTATGCACTAAGTCTATTTTAAATTTTAATTCGATTATATATATATATGTATGTGTGTGTGTGCTTTTTGTATCTTTGGAAGCCTTGCAAAATGCTTGATGTACATGTTATTCAAATCTCCACGTATACTAGATTAACAGATTAGACCTGTTCTATGGTTCATTATGTGCGAAACCCCATTTGAGTTAGCTACTCCTAAACCAATAACAGAATCTCATACAAAATACAATTGTATTGTTTTTCATCTTCCTCCCGATATTGCATCTCTTGTGAGCGATATTCTCATGAAAGCGGATTTAACGAATCTACACAAACAATTAAAAACCGAATTAATAAATCTTTCAGGATCCAAGAAGAAATTCTACAATTGTGGAACATTTAGATTATCGTAAACCATCGGACTTATTGAGAAAAATGAAGCTCTGCACTGAATGCAAAACCTCGAAAACCTAACAAATATTCACCATGGCAATTACGCCATTTAAATCTAATTTCGTAGATATTACGCATGTATAAGGTCCTCAAAACATAATCGCAGACACATTTTCGTGGATATAAATTGATTCGATAACAAAAACTCCATTATTAAATTTTCAAGAATTTGAGGAAGCACATGAAAATGATCAAGAATTACAAAATTTACTCAAAAACAACTCATAGTCTCTCAAATTAGAACTCAAATCTTGCAAATTTCGGACTTGTAATTGGATGTACGATATGTCAATTGGCATTTCTCATTCTTTTGTTCCTTTTTCTTTTCACAGGCTCATCTTTAATCACTTGTACAACTCCTCACATTTTGAGATTGCAACTCCATCAAGATTTATCTTTTTCCAGATACGAATGGCCTAGTATAAAACGTCAAATCAAAACTAAGATAATATGTTGCGAGTAGTGTCAACGTTGAAAATTCAGAGGCACACTAAATGCCTAGAGGCATGTTCTCTCTGCCACACGCATGTTTTGCTCAAATTCCTATCAAAATGGGGATCATTACCTCCATTTGTTGGTTACAATTAATAATTGAGCGATTCTTCAGATGCCGAAAAGCTGTACCTATTCAAGATATGCAGACAAAACAATATGTAGTGACATTTTCAATACTCGGATTTCTCGTTTTGGATGTCCTTCTATCATAACTACAGACCAAGATTCCTAAATTAAATAGGGTATATTTTTAGAGTTTATGCAGCACAGAAATATGAAACGGCACACGAAAAATCAAATCGATGTCAAACAACTGCACATTATCAATTTCAAATAATGTTATCGTACGCATTCCCCACCATTTTAAAGAATCACTCAAATCTCACAAGAACTGTCGACAGTCAATGGTCTAGTCAAACGGTCAACAAATAACACCAATGAGTTTTTTCTGAAGTTCTTTTAGAGTAACTCTCAGTAACTAGGGGGGATATCTTCTGTCGTGAATATACTCCCAAGCAATCACTTGCTCAAATCAACAACAGATGGCTTAAAAAAAAATAGATAAAGATCAAGTGAAAAACCAATAAGAATCTGTTATCCGTAACTGTGAGTTTTATGATGAATGTGATAAATAAAGAACTATAGTCAAAAGGCCATTTGATGTTGTTGTTAATGGCTTAACATCAGGGTGGTAAGACGGCCAATTACCATTGTTCCCTGCGCGAACAGAGAGGCTTTGAGTACATAAAAGACTCGATATTTATTATTGCAAGATAAAGCAAAATTTATTAATTCTATATTTTAAATTTAAGTGATAATTTTAAAAAATGTGTATCAATATTTTGAACGTATTCATTTGTATGAAAAATATATCTCATCTGGAAGTAATAGTAATAGAAACAATTAATGGGTAATCCCGATGCTAAGGACTTCCCAGATTTCTGTTTCTTGAAAAAGTACTTACAAAATAAAAAAAATGGGAATTCTCGCTGCCACCCATGTGCCACTTTTTTAAATCACCTGCTATAGAATTCTCCTGATTCTCAGAATATGTGCTTAAAAAATTAAAAGTGAGAATCCCAGCTGGAAAGTCAGAGACTTCCAGAAAGCGAGGAAGTTCCTTGTTTCGCGGATTCTCCATGAGCACTATTATTTTACTTTTTGTTTTGTCTTTTCTTATTTAAAATAAGTCAATATTTTAAGAGGAAGGAAGAAGGGGGCATAAAATAAATCACTACCGTCAGGTAGTGCTTTATTAAAAAGAAAAACAATGATGACACTTTTTGCATTGTGAGGCCACCATTCAAAAAATTTGGATGGTGGCCTCTCAAAGATGGTATAGTTACGCCACTGATTGTCGTCAATGTTGTTTGTCTGTATGTAATTAAAATTACAAAAAATTACTACATAACTTGTGCCCATCAAAATTAACTGTATTTATTCCAACAAAGCGACTTGAAAATGTGCTTTTGGAACAAAAATTTCAGGATGAACAGAATGTGAGTTGAAAGAAATTTCAATTATTCATATTTATGTTTCTGCGAGAAACATAAATTATATTGTATTTCCATTTTCATAGTAGGTTTACTTATTCGATTTAAATTATATTTAAGTTAAAAATGTACCCAGTTTCTAAAGAAATACAATTGTTTCTATTTAACTAACAAAAAAAAAATTTCAGATATAATCAATACAAGTTATAATTTAAATATATGAAAGCAATATTTTTTATAACAAAGACATTTTTGCTTAATATTTGTAAGTCCTTTTTTAATAAAAATAATTCAGTGACATGTGTGTACATCAATTAAATTAATTGTATACACACACACAGTGTGTACATGCACATCAATTAAAATAGAATGTATCGAAAATACCACATGCAGTTACAATTGTTATCGAAGTGAAAATGTAAGTATATTCCATAAAAAATTAAATTAATGTAATAATGTTATTAAAAAATCATTTGCTAAAATAATTTTTTTTTGTAAAAGTTAAATTTTTTTAAAATCAGAATTAAAGAATTAAATGTGTAAAAGAAGAAAAAAAATTATTTGCTGAAATAATTATTTGTAAAAACTGACGGGAAAAATAATTAAATAAATTCCTTTAATAAAATAAAATTAAAGAAAAATTAAGTTAAGAAATCAATAATTTAAAAATGTAATATCTTTATTTTGTCTTGGCAATCAAAATCTACAAGTTCCAGCTATGAATAAAGAAACCATGTTTTCATCAGAAAAAAAGTTTCCAAAAAATTTCATACTTGTCAATTTAAAAATATCTAAAATTAAGAAAATCATTTCTTTATCTTATCAAACCACAACTCTCATATTTTAGTGATGAGTCACTCCGATGTTGTCATCAGACAAAATGTTTCTTATTAGCAAACGGAAAAAAGGAGAGAAAAAACTTTCACTCCCAAAAAAAATCCATTAACTACTTCCCGTAAAAAGGGCGCTTTTTTCTATAATGTCAGTTCTGCCATCTGGAAACCCACGTATATTACTGGCGTGTAGTAAAGTGATAAATTGTTCATTTCATGTGGTAAATTGTTCATTTTCAACAATTTTTCCTCCGAAAACTGAATCAATGGTTTGGCATCATTTGAAGCAAAATTTACATTAAAATTTCCCTAAGAATAATGAGAATTTAATTCAGCTGTGATTGAAGTTATAGAATTTGAAGTACAGTTGAACATAATCAATAGCAACTGAACTTTGACGATTTGGTAAAATGATCCTTGGAATGTTATTATTATTATTATTAATTGGATAAATTAGATGGTCAAACTAAGGATACAGTTTAGTAAAACCTGAATAATAGTTTTCTTTCGTTTAAAAACCGTGACGGACAGTTTGCTTGTTTACCTGACGATTTGCCGTTAGGGCTGAAGGATTCTATATCTTTATCATAATCAGATTCGAATCTGAATAGAACCAATGTTTTGAATTATATTAATTGGGAATCAAATTAAAGCAGCACAGATAATTGATGAGTACAATGTGTTGAAGCATTTATTATTTTGATGAGACTGACAGTTTACAGCTCTCCTGTAAATAGGAAATGCCGATGTTCATACAAAGAAGGGCACAAAAGAGAGAAATAAGCAAGCAAAGCAAAGAGCCCGTCTCCCTCTGCAGGAAAAAGGTAACCTAACACGTTGGCTCGACTCTCACTTAAAAGTTTAACTTTAACAAGTAAAATAAAAATTTTTTTTTTTTACTTCCTATTCTACTTTTACTTCCTATTCCTACTTTTTATTTCACTATATTGCAGAAAGTCTTTTATAAATAATTTTCATTCATTTTTTTAAGTTTATCTGCCGCCATCTATTGGTAGATACATGCAACTTAAATCTAATAAAAGCCCTAAAGTTAATTAATTAAATCTAATTGCTGAATTAATATTTGAAAAAACTGTATTAACATCAAGTGTCATCCATTACAAGTTAAAAAAATGTATTTGAACTTGAGTGGATGAATGAAAAGAATTTTATGAACGATTGAAAATTTGAACAAGATATATATAAGGAGAGTGTGAGCTAATAGAAGGAATAGAAAAAAAATCTGTTTGGCCATTTAAGAAGTAATATAGAACAAATCATTTCAATTGCAGTTACAATTAATCGGAGTGATACTCCTTGAGACGGTTTAAAAAAAAAAAAAAAAAAAAAAGCATTTTTTTTTTCTTGGCAAATTTTAAATAAGATTAATGATGTAAATGCTTTTCATAAAAGCCTTATTAATTCCAAAATTAAAAAAAAAAAATAATTTTAAAAATTGAAAGACTTCAAAATCTGGTATATATATATATATATATATTGTGTACTAGGTAGCTGGCGCTCCATACTGAATATAAAGCAAAAGCTCTTATAAAGCAAGTGTATGATGTTTTGTGGATATGCCTTTCGGCACGATTACATCCCCTAGAGAACAATCAACAAATGAAACTGAAGCTTATTGAGGAATTAGCGATTGTTCATCAACAACTGTTGCATAATCTAGCGATGAGTATAGAGAGATAAAATAATAATGAAAAAAATGGAGAGTTAGAATTCAGAAATATTCCACTCGCACTCACAAAAAAAATTCGATTTAAAATGCAGTATTAATGTAATCTATCATTTTAGATCTTTACGATTAAAGGTTCATATTTTCAAAAATTTTATTTAATATCTATCAAAAATTTCTCAAAAAACAACTGAAATAAATAAAACAACTTTAAATCTGAAGTATGAAAAAGTTCAAAATCAAATAATGAATTAATAGATATCAATTATCAAGCCTCTAGCTATCTACAAACTTGCAGCATTTTAAACTTTTGTATGCACTTCAAATAATTGTAATCAACAAAAATGTTGTTCATGATACAACAGAAACTTAATAAATTACTTGAACTTGGTGAATAAATTTTTTATTCTAACATCCAATATAATAAAAGATAAAGTAGGAATTTCTGAAATTTTTTTAACTAAATTATTAATTTATTAATTTTATTATTGATTAATTAAATATAATTTTTAATTAATCAATGTAATTTTAATTAATAATTTTTAAATTAATTAATATAATTTTTAATCAATCAATGTAATTTAATTAATAATTTTTTAATTAATTAAATATAATTTTTAACAAATCATTTCAATTTCAGTTACAATTAATCGGAGTGATACTCCTTGAGACCGTTTAAAAAAATAAATTAATAAAAAATGAATTTGAAAAAAATTGTACATGTGCCATACAATTGTGTTATTTAATTCCAAAACTTTTAAGTCTCACAAATGTTTTTCTTTTAATATCATATATTTACTACCATATTATTTTCTTTTACACTACAAATGAATTTCCAACAGCGTAAAAGGTAAAAATAATAAAACCATATTAGTGAAAAATCTTTTTAGAGTACAAAGATTAAATAACTTTAAGTGCCATAATTAATAATATTTCTTCATAGAATAAATCTTACATTTTTTTTCATTTGGCTGACGAAATACAAAAAGCAACTTGGGAAAAGTTTGATGAAATGTAAAAAAAAAAAACAAGTTTGAGAGAGCCATTACAGTTAATAATTGCATTTACTCATTTTTATGCGTCATAATTTGTACACAAAAACTAGTTTAACACGCACAAAGAAAAAAAGATATGAATTTGATTCAACGTAATTTCTCCGTCTATTCCCATAAACAATATTTCCAAAATGGAATGAGTTATCTTCAAAGTAATTTTTTTGAACATTTTTTTTACATTGATATATTGGCGATTTTGAAACAGCTTCCCATATTTTTAAAGCCAGTTTTTTTAGTAAAAGATTACGTAGTCATTTTAGCTCTTAACATTTTTATGACTCCTATTTTCGTCTTCCTTCTTCTAGTAATTCGGTTCTATTTTAAAATGAGGGGAAAGTTTCAACTCTCGATTACGTATGAGCATGAAGTTTTTAACAAGAAACAGCTATTTTACCATCTTTAAATTTTGCAACTCTACTACAATAAAGCATTCATATTATTCTATATACAAAAAGTGTATTTTGCTCAGAGTTAGTAAATGTGTTTATCATTAGTCTCGTTTATTATTTGTCACCAAAGAAAATATAGTTCGACCACAGATTACGTGGAAAATTGGCAGATGGCCAAGTTGGACGGATTCAAACGGAACAGAATATTAGGAGGGGGGGAGGTATACAGAGATGGGTTTTAATTACAATAAAAATCACTTTAATTTTTAATAATTAAAATTCTTAAATACATAACATGAAAAGAAAAAAAAAAAATGATGAAAAGACTTCCACACTAACTATTAAACCTTTTTGTTCAAAACTACTTTAAGCCGTGTATATCTGATTAGCACCCTAAACAATAAATCGATTTATCCATTTCCGCTTCTGAACCGGGTATTTACGTTTCCACATAGTCAGTGGGCGGACTATAGGTATAGTTCAACCACCGATTTTGTGGAAAATTGGCACGCTTCCAAGTAGGATGGATTCAAACAGAACGGTTAATAGGGGAGAAAAGTATTTTCGGAGGAGTTTTAAACTACAATAAAAAATTTTCTTTTAATAATTAATATTTTTAAATTACACAACATCGAATAAAAGCTATATGGAAAAATTCCATAATTAGCAGTAAACTCTTTTCTTTTAAAATTGCTTAAGAATTTGATTAAAAATTGTTAAAACTGATCTTGGTATTCATACACATAAACTAATAACATTTCAAGTGCCCGCCTAGTGGCTCAGTGATAGCGGTTGAGGTTCAATCCACTGGCGGTATTGTTGTAGACAATGCTTTAAAAAAGGGGAGACTCGATGGTGTTTGTGATGTTCAGCATCTTGCCTCGTTAGTCGGACTATCTAGTGGAAGTTTTTCAAGTTTTTCCCCCATATGATACACAAATGCAGGGTAGTTCCTCCTAAAAGACTTCCCGGAAGGCACTGCCCTTCTTCTTCAGCGACACGGAGACAAGTCAGATTTCTACCTACGGGTGCTCTATCACAACAGAAGCTGCTCCCATTCCCTCCATCCATGAGTAGACTACTCATGGGGTGTCCGTCCCGCGCTGTCGGACAGTGAGGATTACTCACAACAACAACAACAACATGTTCAGTACCATGTCTAATAATTTTAAGCCAATTATCTAAGTATAATATCAATATAATAATTATTTATGAAAGGAGTGTTAAAAGGACTTGTTTTATAATCTATATACTTTAGTCGAGATTTGTTTAATGAAAAAAAGTTTTTTTTATTAAAGGACAAACTTCAATGGTTTGTTCATGACTTATTGCTTTGATCAATGATCTGAATAAAAAAAATAATCTTTTCCTTTCATTACAAACACATCTCCAGTTTTTAAAATAGATTACTTTAATTCATACCTCACTAAAAGGAAGAGGAAGTCTTATATTTAATCGAACAAACAGAATACTATTGAGATGCTTTTAAGAACTTTTTTTCTTTGGGTTTTAAATGCTGATAATTATCTTAACACTAAGAGAACTGCTTCTAAGTGGGGAAAAACATGATTAAAATAACCTTTTAAATGATTGACATGGTTGCGGTTCTACTGCATTATTTTTAAATAAATATTAGTCGGTTTTCCTATTTCCCTTTGCACTAAAAAAAATACGCGAAAGAATAGTAAAATTATAATATAATTCTATACAGTATTGAAATGAGTTTATAAAATTTTCCTCATAAATTTTTAAAATTCTTTTCACAATTAAAAAAATGTAATTTTTTTTTTACAAAATTTTAAAAAACATTGTTAATAATTCTATTTGATTTAAAAATATCATGATTGTAGATTTTTATGCCGTATTAAATAATTCTACTGAATAATTCTACCGAAACCTTAATAAAAACAATCCTCTACTTATTTCAATTAATATTAGAGAAAGATAATTTTAAATGTATAAATCATATTTTTATTAAAAATTAATTAATCATACCATACTTTATTAGTTTTGAAAAATTTTTACAGGTATTTTTTGTCTTTCAGCTGTCAGTAAATAGTTCTTGCATAATGCCATAGTGACACTAACGTTAAATTTTACATCTTAATTTTTGCTACACTTAAGTTAATTTAGCTGTGCATAATTTAGCTAAATGATTTAAAGGAAGAAATTAGCTTTATTGAATTGTAATACAAAAACTCTCTAATATTCATGATTGTTTATTAAATTAAAGGTCGTCTACCTACTGGCAGATTTCGAGATAGAAGATTTTTTTTTTTTTACATGGTAAAGTTGTCAGCCCTATGCCCAATAGTCATTTTAGAACATTATCTACGGTTTAAAGTGGATTTCGAACCACTACAATCATCCATGGCACAGTCGGGACTCGAACCCGAAACCTGGGGCACCGAGCTCCAGAGTCAGTAAGCTACAGACCTCTAATTAAAGCTCATACACATTTATAAATTCATATTTAATTCAAAATGAAGAAAAAAACCTGTAGTAGAAGAAAAAAACGGTATTCTTTAGTAATCATGTTTAATCTTATATAATTTTTTTTATCAATTTCATTGTGTTTTTAAGTCATGCAAATTTGATAGTATATCTCTAATCTCTAATTTTTTTTTAATATAGCTTTCCACAATTATTATTTTATTATATAGATATTCATATATATATATATTTTTTTTTTATAAATGACTTATTTTATAAAGATTTTCATTTTCAAAGTCAATATTAAGTTTTTTTCCACTTGGAAAATTTTCCACTATTTTCTAATTAGTTATTATTTTCATCATTTCAAATTAATACGTGATAGGGTCCTGATGTCCTAGTGACTAGTGTTTTGGCGGTCAGTGCCGCAGCGTTCGAGTCCCGACAGTGTCATGGTTGCATGTAGTGGTTCGGAATCCACTTTAAACCGTAGGTCCCGGTCTAATATGATTGTATGGCGTAGGGCTGATAATCATTCCCTGTAAAAAAAATGAAAGAAATGCTTGATGGATGGTGCGTAAGATGAACGCGATAAATCATTAGGCCGGAAAACTTTCCCGTTGTGTTTCGGAAATAGGGTACTACCCTACCAGACATTATTCATGGAAGTGCATATTTTAAATCTGTTGCATAGTGTGGTGTAGTGTAACAGGTCTTACGTAGTGCACTGGATATTCTAGGGACAAATGATAGATATTCTAGGAACAAATGATATAAATTGCAGCACATTTCGTATAATTTATAAATTTCTCTTTTCCCCTTTTTTAAATTTATTTCGCTTAAACTATTTATAAAGTCAAGAAATAAATTTTCATTTTACTCAATTCTGCTATAATTATTATTTCTAAATAAATTTTGAAGGTAGTTATAGTTATAATAGTTATAATTACGCCGTATATGTAAAAGGTTGTAAATAGTTAAATGCCTCCTGCAGTTTATGTTTCTTCATTACTGTCGTGGTCTCGAATAAATGGGTTTCCATGGCAACAATAGAAACACTAATTCGCGCAAGTTCTTTGCAGATATTGATCTTAGCATTAGCTATTCATCTAACATCAATACATTGACACCAAGTATTGAGTAAATTTGATGGATTGCACTTGTATTACTTGAGGGTTTAACGGTGTTCCCTATGGAAACGGCAGATAGAAATGAAAGTAAAGGGTATATTGACCCAACGGGCAATCGTGTGTTAAATAAGAATTAAAGGCTAAAGAAGTTCCCTACTCTGACTTTTATTTCATAAGTACTACAAGAAGTTTATTGTTATATATTAATTGCTATTTTAATTATCATTATTACTTTAATTTATACAAATACAATATATAATATAGATATATACATTGTATTTTAATGCATATATATATATATATAATTACATTTTAATACACACACACATATCTATGTATGTATGTATTAAAATATAACTTTGGGATTTTTATTGAAATACTCATAGAATTATTTTATTATAATAACCAAACTAAGTTTGCTAAAATTTGATAGTTACACCTAATATTAAATAATAACTTAATTTTATGTACTGAATGTTGAACCAATTTTATTAAACAAATATTTTATAACATTTTTAAATAAATGCATAAAGATTACAGAAAAGAAAAAATATCGTAACAGAACAAATAAAATATGTATAAAATGTATAAAATATAAAATAGTTCAATAAAGTGTGAAAAGGATGAAAATTAAATAAAAAAAAAAAATTGTAATTTGTATTATAAATTAAAAATTAACAAATGTATCGTTTTTTAATTTCTTTTTTTATCAAATGTATTAATATGAATAATAGATTATTATTTTTTTTTGTACATTTTATTCAAATTTTAAAATTAAATATTATTGAAAACCAAATTGTTTACAAAAGTAATAATTGGTTAATTCAAAATTCACTTAAATGAAGGAATTTTACAGATAATATGTTATGAGTATAAAATAAATTTACACTCTTGAACCCATTGAATTGAACCAATTGGACATTCTTGAACCCCATTTCACAATTTTAACTAACTTGAACCCATTGAAAAAGTTATACTTGACTACCCTTCCTTTTTTCAATAATATATCTTTGCGATTCTTTTTTAATATACCACATCTAACTATTTATCCTCTACTTCGTTTAAAAAACTCGACTCGTGGCTCAGTGGCAACGTGAGCCGCTGATGAGCATTAGAGCTGAGGTTCAACCCTCTGGCGACTTTGTACTTTGTTGTAGACATTGTTTAAAAGAAAAAAAAAAAAAAGCATGGGTTCATGGACTTGGCTTAAAATGTTGCTATCGACCTGACCAAGTGGGATAAGAAAAAATTCGTTTAAAAGTGAATTTCTCTCAAAAATGATAGTGAATAGAAGACGTAAATTATAATGTTTATGAACGGATTTAACGTTAGAAACTAGTAAATATTGATTGCTTTCTAATGCATAAGAATATTTAATTTCTAATAAATGAAATTTTAACAGAAATATGTCGTTTTGGTAATTATTATATAATAAGATATAAAAATATTTCTGCCTTAAATTCATCGTTAAGCAGTTCTATTAAAAGAAGCGAGTTATGTCTAAATGAAATGAAATCAAATTGATTATCTACTTTTAAGATTCAGAATACTCTTGCTACGTACAATTAATATTTATATTATTATTGTAATATTTTATCTTGACTTGTCTTGTATTTATAAATGGGTTGTCTCAATTTTGCTATACGTGCAGTAAATTAAATATGTCTATTCAATTAGAGGTTATTTGATCTTTAATGTAAATTTATAACCGTGCTTCTTCCGAGACACTGGCAAGAGCAGTCCGCTGTGGAGTTCAAGAAAAATTGTCAGTAGGTCTCGAGACTCTCACCGAGAAGAAGCACAACGCAACCTTCTCTCCAGCTGAGAAACGTTTATTTTAAAATCTCTCATCCCGAGATGAAATATATTTAGCGCATCCCGGCGCATTAGTTGGTCTACAACTCAAACCTGGAGAGGAAGTATACTTTCGCCCATCCTGCGTTTAGTTGAGCATCAAGTTTTTGGCTCAGAAGTGGAATCCTTTCACGAATTTATAATTATTCTTTAAATGTTTTAAAGTGTATGTCTCTAACTGTATTGTGTTTGGTGTGTGTAAATAAATCTATGAGTTCTCTAATCTGTGCCTCAAGTATCTGAATTCAACCACACTCAGTTACAATCTGTTTGCACAACCTGCATACAAGTTTGCTTATAATAATTAATGATCGTATATAATTTGTCAAATAAAGAAAATAAGTAAAATAAACCTTTATTGGTGAAACTAAAAATTAAATAAAAAAAATTAATAGATTGGTAAAAATTGCTACTGTAATAACTTTTCTATTTTTAGAATGCGATAGACAGAAAGCAATGCAATCATAAATGCATATATAAATATTGAAAAAAAAATGATTTGTCGTGATGTTTTCATGACAACTGCTTTTTCAATTCCTTCTATTAGCTCACACTCTCCCTATATATATCTTGCTCAAATTTTCAGTCGTTCATTAAATACTTTTTATTCATCCATTCAAGTTCAAATACATTTTTTTAAACTTGTAGTGGATGACACTTGATATTAATGCAGTTTTTTTCAAATATTAATTCATTAATTAAATTTAATTATTTTTTTTAGATTTAAGTTGCATGTATCAAATAATAGATGGCGCCAGATGTAAGAGGAAAATTTCAACTTTTATTTGTAAAGGATTTTTCTGCAATAGAGTGAAAAAAAGTAGGAATTGACTGTAATTTTTTTTTTTATATTACTTGTTTTTATTAAGTAACTTTTTCTGTGTTTAAATATATTATTTTGTAAATAATAGTTTAAATCGAAATTAACAACAAATATCAATAATTAAATTATTATAAATTACAAAAAGAAAATATATTATTCTAAACCGGCCCCCAAAAATATTTATCCTTGTGAATATAAATATTTGAGCTTTATAATGGTTTGCAAATCTCAAATAACTAAAATTAGATATGTCACAAGTGACATATATGTTATCTGCAAAAAGATTTATTTACAGAATTTCAGATAAAAAAAAATTGACATTTCTGAGAGTTGAAATGCCGAAAACATTGGAAATAGTTTAATCAACATTTCATTGTCAACTTCTCAAATGTATAAAAGATTCTAAAAATAAGAGATTTAATGAACCACAAGCGAAATCTGCTGAATCATCCAAAAAATTCTTTTTTGAGCTAAATACTTTTCTGATAAGAATTTAAGCATTTAAATAGTTCGTAGAATGTTTTGACACAATGTATATAATAGATGAGGTACTTGAGAGGAATCCTGGCACAGCGGGAGTACAGAAAAAGAAGGAATAGATCTTGCAAAATGATTGATTTATAAGAATTTTACATAGCACAATGATTTTCAGTGACAAATCAGAATTTTAAAGATTTAATACAAACAGGTATGAAAGGCTAATTCAGACTTTGATAAGCTGCTTCTGTTATATATTTATGATTATAGAAGATCTAACACGAAATCTGACTTTAGTCGTTCACCATTGATACTGCTGAATTGTAGCTAATTTGCATTACCTATAGTGCACTAGAATAACCTGTTATAACTTAAGCATTCATAAAGAAATAAGCATCAATGTTTTCCTTGAAATCTTTCAGGATTTGTGTGTTTAATTGGAGAGAGAACCGTAAACGCTAGCCAGTCAGCCGACTGTCAATGCGAGATTGTCTGTCACAATCTCAACCGAGTCAACTCATTTTTAAAACTAGTAATCAAACCTTTGTTCTCATGGATAGAAGTGTGCAACCGAAAAGTGTAATTCTTTTTTAGCCTTAATGCAGCCTGATGCAATTGGCTAGCGCTCTGGCGTTGGGTAACACTGGCTTCAGGTTCGAATCCCGGCGGTGGAATGGATGTTTGTAGTGGTTCGGAATCCACTTTAAACCGTAGGTACCCATCTTATTAGTCTAAAGTGTGCACAAAATGACCCTAGAGCAACAAATCAAACTTAATGGTATCTGTCAAAATCATCACGACAGCAAATATCATTGGGTCGCCAATACGTCTGAACGAGTACGACTGATTTAGAAATTTTTATCCGTGACTCCGATACGCAGTTAGGCTATTCGCCTGAAAAGTGCAATTCCTTTCTAGCTTTAATGGTATCTACAGCCTGATGGCCAACTGGCTGGCGCTCTGGCCTTTGGTACCACTGGCTTTAGGTTCAAATCCTCGAAAAATGAGTGGAGTTCAAATATTTGAATATTTTGCGGTTAGTAAATGTTGGGACACTTCAAATAATCACCATCTTCTTCTTCATTGGCGTAATGGCCCCATGGGCGGCCAAGACCGACTTCCTACTGCCAGATTTCTAAAATGGAGATGTTATCTTTTTACGGGGTAGTGTTGTCAGCCCTACACTCTTTAGTCATATTAGACCAGTATCGACGGTTTAAAGTGGATATCGAATCACTTCAAACATCCATGGCACCATAACCTATGGCACCGAATGCCAGAGTGCTAGACTACAAATAATATTAAATTGTTTTCCTAAAATTTACGAAGCTACCGAACAAAAAAAAAAATATATATATGATGGATTGGGAAAAAAATAGCAATTCTTTAAATAATTTCTTGAAATTAGTGTTTGCTTATTTCGAATTTGAGTACGCAACAGTGATTAACAGCTTGGCGATTCTAATCGAGTACAAATCCAATTCATGCATAACTCAAATTATTTACTGCTGAGAGAATCAAACAAGATATATTCCATTGATTTATTCAATGGTTCAATTCAATCAAAAGATTTATTCAAGGGTTCATATGTAGTGGTTCATTAAGTTAACTTTTCCAAAATACAATTTTTACGACTTTATATTCTGTACATAAGTGATCTTTACATATCTAGCTGTACATTCTATTGATACGTAAGCAACAGAACTAATTTTTACAATTCACCTGGTTTCCTTTTCCGATTAAAAATTTTTTATGACGAAAATGAACAAGAGTCAAAGGGCATATACTAGACAAATTTTGAACACATTTCTTAGAAATATATTCTAATTTTATTTTTTTATCAGAATTAATCTTTTCACACAGTTCTCATTTTATGTTGCTTTATCTCAAATAGAATTAAAAAAATAAAAAATAAAAAAATGTTTGATGTTGATTGTTTGAATATTTTAGCAACATTTATTAGTAGTAAAATGAATTTTAACTTGTTGATTGCTATATTTTTGTTTTTATCCAAGTGAATGAACTAACCTACTAATCAACCTAAAGAAGAAAAAAAAAGTAATAATTGATTTTGGCAATTTTCTAAAAAAAAAAAAAAAAAATTTTTTTTTTTTTTTTTATGCTGAGTGCTAAACAAGTAATATTTCTTCAACAATGAAGAGATGAATACTATAGATTCTAAGAAAATAACTATAATATTACATTCTTTCTTGATTTTGAAAATAAATAAGAGTTGTAATTTTTATTTCTTAAATAGGTCTGATAACATAAAACCCAAAACATGTTTTTCAAAATCATAATTAGTTATTAAACTATCATTGAAATTTAAAACTTTAATTCACTCGATCATTTTTCATGCACTAAATAAAATGGAGCCAGCTCCAATAACGAAGCGTAGAAACCTCGAATTTTTGTAGATCAAAATCAAGGTTGTTTATATAATTAGGAAAAAAGTAAAAATAGATACTACGCTTCGTTTACTAAATATTATTCTCCTTGAATAATGTAAATAACAATTTGAAATTACGATTTTATAGGTTACTTAACGACTCTTTTAACGGTTAACGACTTAACGGTTCTTTTTTCGACAAAATTTCAATGAAAAAAATTCATTCTTAATTAAATAATTATAATACAGGATAATTATAGTATATAATAATTACTGAAGGTATCATAAAATTATATAGAAAACGGTTAGATTGAAAAAAAATGAAACTAAAACCATCTTGTTAATCTAAATACTAATTTTCATTTCTCATACATGAACATGTTAAATATTTGGTAATGGAAGAGCTGCTTTTCGTGTAAAAAGTACCTATTGACCCCATATGGCACACAATTGAAGAATAATTATCCCTAAAAGTCCTGTCAGAAGCAATACCTTTCCTTCTTTATACATTAGAATGTTGTTCATGACAGACATATGTGGAACCCCTGATCCACTGATGGATTACAAAATGTGGATTCAAATGCTGATCCACTGATAAATGCAGCTTCTGTAAAACTTACTTATAAAATTTATCAGCCATAAATATAAAAATTCGTTATCATACGAACGATTCTAGTTTCGAAATAAATTCCGACTTTAATTTATCGAGTGTAAAAAACAAAACTCAAATTTAAAATCCATTTGCAGGTATTTATGTTCCTTTCACCGATATTTTCGTCTCAAAATCGTATAATATATAAATTTTTATTAGTTTATGCGGGCTACTTAGTTATATCTTCGTGAATTAGATTCTTTTCATTCACAGCTGCATAGGGCGTGAATTCGTCCTTCTAGGGAAGCATAACAAAGAGCGGAAACGATTTGGTTTGCACAATTACGGAAATAATACCGACTTGAAATTATCTTTTAAATTTTTCTTATTTCCTTTGTTCGATTTCTCCGGTTTATTCTTCGAGATTGTGTCATGGCTCTTATCTTACTTATTTCTTTTTATCCTAAATTTTGCTAAAATATTTAAAACCTTATAATGGCAAATCTTTTATAACGTGCCAAAAATAATGATTATGCTGTACAAATTTTATTGACCGTGTTATTGTGATGGTACGCAATCCTTAATAAATTCAAATGATATTTTTTTTTAGTCTCCTAATCACCACTTTAATAAAGGAATTCTTAATTCTTAGGTTTTTAAAAAAAAAAAAAAAAAAAAAAAAAAAAATTTTTTTATATATTTTTGCATCAAAATTAGTTTTATTTGGCGATGTACTTTTCTCATACAAAGTGATTTTAGCGGGTCTAAATTTATAAAAATTAATCTATTAACAAGTAGAATAATAAAAAATAATTTAAGTCAATTCCAATTTTTGTATTAATTAAATTTAATCAATGAATTAATATTTGAACAAGATATATAAATACACTCATGTCCATAAATTAAGGATAATTCAGAATCACACAGAAATTGAACTCTAAAATAAAAATTTCACCTGTAGAATTATCACACACATCTTGAAGAAGAATATGCAAATTACAGGAAACCACCAGATGGCGCGGATAGTACGTCACAATGACGAGAGTGTAAGAGAGGGGTATATAAGGAATGGTGGCAAAGAAGTAAAATTGTTCACAAGCGCTTTAAAAGCCTTTCAGTGCAATAACCGCATAGTTATGGCACAAAAAGAAGCATTTGGATGATTTTTACATGGTAGAATTATCGGACGACTGGAATGTGAACGTACCCAGCTGGAAGTATCCGAGGAACTTGGAATCGCCCAGAGTGTCATCTCCAGGCTTTGGTAACGATTCCAAGATGATGGTAATGTGAGTAGATGTTACAGCACAGGTCGCCCCCGTGTTACAACGCCGAATGAGGACCGGTATTTAGCAGTTACTGCCAAAAGAAACAGACGGAGCACAGCATCAGACCTGTCTCGTCAACTCTCTTCAGCTATCGGTACGATAGTTTCAAGGCAGACCGTGTACAGACGCTTAGGGCACATTGGTCTATATGCTCGTAGGCCTGTCAGATGTGTTCCACTTACCGCAACTCACTGTCGCCTGCGATTAACCTGGAGTAGAGAACATGAATTGTGGACACCGCAACAGTGGTCTTGTGTGATGTTTTCCGACGAGTCCAGGTTTAGTTTGCAGTCTGATTTTCGCCGGACTTTCATATGGAGAGCGCCAGGTACCCGTTACCACCAAGAGAACACCATTGAACGACACCGTTATGGTGGTGCAGGATGACTCGTTTGGGGAGGAATTATTCTTGGTTCCAGAACTGACCTGCATGTTCAGAGTGTAACGATGACAGGCCACATCTATCGAGATGTCATTCTGGAACAACATGTACGTTTGTTTCGGGGCGCCATGGGTGCTGAATTTCTGTTTAAAGATGACAACGCCCGTCCTCACCGTGCAAACATTGTAGACGAATGCCTTCAATTGGAGGATATCACCCGTATGGATTGGCCAGCATACTCACCGGACTTGAATCCAGTAGAGCATGTGTGGTATATGCTTGGCCGACGAATTGCAGCTCGTCAACCCCATCCCACCTGTCAACCGGAACTTCGGATGGCATTGCTTGATGAGTGGTGTAATATTCCCCAAGATCAGATTGATAATTTGATACTCAGCATGCCTAGTCGTTGTAAGGCCTGTATTGCATCGTCCGGGAGACATACTCCATATTAACCATCATACTAACCATGTTATACTGTTTTTGTAAATAAGTTCTTTTTTAAATTTGCTCCAGGGAGTAAAAATCGCAATTTTTATTAATTATGTCAAACATATAGCATCTGTTTTGCTCTTTACCTTTTGTTTAATAAATAGACCTTTACAAATAAGTCAAATTTGTTTTGCTTCTGTCTCTTTCTTTGCCAGAACTTCATTATCCTTAATTTATGGACATGAGAGTATATATAGGGAGAGTGTGAACTAATAGTAGGAATTGGAAAAAAAGAAAGGTTTTCGTTTCAAGTTGAAATTTTCCTCCTACATCTGGCGCCATCTATTGGTAGATACAAGCGAATTAAATCTAAAAAAAATCTAAAACTAAAATTAATGACTTAAATTTAATTACTGAATTAATATTTGAAAAACTGTATTAACATACAATGTCATCCACTACAAGTTCAAAAAAATGTATTTGAACTTGAGTGGATGAATAAAAAGTATTTTATGAACGATTGAAAAGTTGAACAAGATATATTTAGGGAGAGGGTGAACTAATAGTAGAAATTGAAAAACAAATTAAAACGCCTCTATTTGCTACACAACTGATAAATAATGTAAAAGTAAATAATTAATAATAAATTATTAATATAGTTACAAAAAAAAAACTGCTGAACAACAACAATGACATTACTGAACGTTATTTGGAACGAATTTGTTCACGTAATTTCTTTCCAGCTTCAGTTATTGCGGTGTAAAATGTTTTTCCTAATGTTCACGGCACCATTTGACACGGAAGAGTAAATGCGCTGTAACGCCTGGCAGCATTTTAATGTCAAGTTCAGTAAAATAAAGGAACGCTGTAAGAAGAAAGGAAGTCGAAATGAAAGGAAGTAGAACATCTGGTCTATGCCAATAAAATGCATGGTTAATTTTTCCCCTAAACGTGATACAAAAAAGAATGTCTGTCTTTGACCACAAACGTATTACATATTTAATTTCATTACTATAATATATATATTATAGTAATAATATGGATAGGAAACATGTATATAAAGAATATTTTTTATACATGCATATAAAGATTAAATTTTCGAAAGGTTTCTTTATTAGTAACATTTAGGAATTGGGAGGTTTGGCTTGATTGTTGCTCTACGGTCACCTTATGCACACGGGAACTAACAAACCGGGATTTACAGTTTAAAGTGGATTCCGAACCACTAACTAGGAATAGGGAGGAGAATACAGCTTTCTCATTAACCTATTTTTTAGTCTGTAAGACTTTAGTTAGACTCTAATCTGTAAGACTAGTTTGTGAAACTTTAGTGTGTAAGGGTATTTTTCTTACAGACTATAAAATAGACAACTGTGAAAGCTGTATTATCTTCGCTATTCCTAAGTGGTATTAATAAAGAAATCTTCCGAAAATCTCATTTAGTTTTTAATGAATTTCACATTACATTTCTGTTTATAAAACTGTAATATAGTATAGAATGACTAAATGACTGAAATTTTCGATAATTATTATTTCAAAGATTTACTGTATTAGATTTATATTACCTTAATATTCACAGAAAAATAAAATAATTTTAATGTTAACCAAAAAAATAAATTCTATTTTAAGTAACCCTGCCATTTATCAACCTATTTATTTTTTATTGAATATTATTGTTTTCATAAATTACTAATGTAACCGTGGTTCCATCTACACAACCATGTTTCCTCCTATGTATTGCAAAAGCCCCCCTTGTGGCGTTCAGTAGAAATCATCAATTGCATCGAGACTCTCACCTGAGAGGACGTACGGCGCAACTGGTGTTGCCGTTAGTTGCAATCTCTCATTCCGAGAGCTAGAAGTTGAATTCTTCCTCAAATATTTACTTAGATGTCTTTAAATGCCTTAATGCTGTTTGTTAAATATTGTCTATCATTAATTGTGGTCTTTACGTACTTGTAAATAAAGCTGTGTGTTCTTAAACTTGTGTCTCAACTCGACCACACCCAGATCCAGCTGCACAAACAAACGACGTACACTACACTAATTACTTTTTTTTTATTATTCATTTTTAAGGGGGCCTGATGGCCGAGTGACTAGCGCTCTGGCACTCGGTACCACAGGTATCGGGTTCGAATCCCGGCGGTGTCATGGGTGTTTCTAGTGGTTCGGAATCCACTTTAAACCGTAGGTCCCGGTCCTGATAGGATCGTAGAGCGTTGCGGGAGAATTGTTACTCCGCGTCCGTGGCTTATCTTCAAGTTACACCGGCCTCCTGGGTAATGCAAAGTGAGTAACGTCTGTGCAGCGCTTGCCTTAAGGCATCCAAGACCGAGCTGTCTAAGTGTTTGCCAGCTGCATTAGAAAGAAAAAAAAATGATTCATTTTTAAACAATTTTCTTTACCAAACAACTCAACAGCGTATTTTTTTTTTTTTTGTTTTGTAAATACAAATTTTTTTCGAGCAAAATCTTATTTTTTATAACAATAAAATTCGATTTCAAATTTGAGATTTTAAAATTTATTTCGCTTCATTTTTATGAATTTAGCGTCTTGAAGCCAATTTTTTGCACACTTATTTTCAAATTTTGCTGTTATCTCTATTTGTAACGAACTACTACTTAAGATATACATTCGCCAGCAAAACTTAATTTTATTATTAATTGTTTGGCATATTTCTTATGCTATATTATTTACATTATTTTTTTAAATTTAGTGTATTTCGAAACCTATATAAAATTGCATATAATTTTATTTAGTAACTTTCGTTCCTTTTATTTCAAGCATTTTATAATTTATCTTCTTTTCATATAATTATGATGTGATTGTTTATTCTGTTATTTATGATATTTTGCTTATAAATTTATTTTTAATTTAGCTTTTCATTTATTTAGTTTTCTATAATGCATTTTATCTTTAGCTTCTATAAAATGCTACAGAAATGTGTCATAAATAATAACTGCAAGTATAGTTTTGACTGAATATACATTTTATTCTGCATGTACCTGCAATGCTGTTGTTATAAATAACTAAATGTCATTTAAGTTATTATTTTATTATCTTAACAATTTTTCATTTTTAAATACTCAAATACCACTATTGGTCATATTACTCATAGGAAGTATTTCAAAATGTTTATACTTGTAAAAATATTATTATCAAAAAGGATTGGGTTTTTTTCTCTCTCTTTTTTCTAAAACGGCAGAAAAAGATACCAGGAAATCGAAATTGTGCATTTTATAAGATTTGTTGAATGTTTATGGATAATTTTTTTACGAATCTTTGTTGAAAATTTTTGGCATGCACTTTTTAGTAATAGTTTTGCTGTGCAAAACATATGGTAATTTTTATTTTAATCTTAGTAATGCTGAATTCTGACTATATTAGGAAATATTTCAAAGAATTCAAGAGTGCTAATGAGCTTGAGCTTGTTGGATAGTTCGTTGGGTTTTTGAACTGAGAGAAGTTTGTTCAAGAATCGATAGTTGAAGGCGAACTAAAAGTTCTTGTGATCTATATCAGTGATGGGAACGATAAATGCGTAAGACGGAAAGGCCTTCTGAGCATTTTGAGAGAGCGACAGAGAAAACAAGTGTTTCCAAATTGTTATGGGGAGAACTGCAAACACTCATCTAAGATGATCTGATACTGACTCAAAAACATCAATATTATTATTTTAAAATATAATGAAAGAATGTGCTATTGTAGTATGCAGTTCGGGCAACCAGATTATAACCGGGTGTGGTTGGGTTGAGATACTTGAGGCACCGATTGGAGAACTCACAGCTTTATTTACACACACCACACACTAATATTTAACACATTTAAAGACATATACATTCGTGGAAGGATTCCATTTCTAAGCCGAAAACCTGAAACTCAGCTAAACGCAGGATGCGTGATATATACTTCCTCTCGGATGAGAGTCTATATGCCGACTAATGCTTTAAATGTATTTTCTCTCGGAATGAGACTATAAACTAAATGTTTTTCAGCGGGAGCCAGGTTGTGCTGTAGTTTTCTCGGGACTGGATTCGAACTTACAACAGAATGGTGATTTGTGTACTCTACTGGAGGGCCAGAGAAAACATGTCCTGATCACGCGAACTTTTTTATGGTGCTTCTAGTTTTTTTAAATTTTTATCCTTAGAACATATAATTTGTTTTTAACCGTTTTCAAGGCCTTTTGGTCGTTTTTGTTAAGAATGTCTGGTCTTTTCCTTTGTAATTATGATTTGCTTATACGCACTAATATAAGTGGCAAAATTTGAAGGGATTGAGTTCGAATAAAGCCTCAGATAACAACATAAACTATTAAAAAATTTCAAAAATCTATTTAAAAAAATTCAAACCAAATTAAGGCGTTTCGACCACATATGTAAAATGTCTTTTAAAAGAATACATGATACAAGAATAAATGAACCACCACCAAATGTCTGCTTAATATTTAATAGTAATATTTCTTATTAAGAATCTACACAGCTCGTTAAGAAGAACTTAAAGGAAAAAAAACTATTCAAATTGCTTCATAGGCGGTAATTTAAGTTTAAGTAAAAGTGGCTAATAAACATCAATCAAAATAGTTTCATGTAAAAAATTGTAGCTTAAAATGCATTACTCAAATGCTAACATAGAAAAAAATTGAACGTTGTTATCAAATAATTACCAAATATCATCCATAAAAATAATTTAGAAGAAAAATATCACTTAACAATTCTATTTTATTGCAAAAATGTAACAAAGCATTGAAAACAATCATGAAATTAAATTTTTTTGGTTTCACTAATTTATTATTATGTAATTAATTTGATTATAAATTATTTGATTTCATTACATTATCTTCATTAGTGAATAAATGAAATAGGTAGATAATTTTTCATTAAATATTTACATAAAATTATAATTTTTTAATTAATACATTTCATAGAACATAAAAAATTACAGAAAGTAAAAAAGCTGTTTAAGTTATTGCATACGTGATAATTTAATTTGTGAGAGAGTTACTTAATATTTTATAATTCAAACTAATTTAGTTAAGAAATATCATTTAAAAAACATCGCTTGATTGACAATATAATAAATAATCAGATTGTACCACCAAATGATTTGAATAAGAAGGACTCACTAATGTTTAATTATCTATTAGTAGCAATTAAATAACTAATTTTAATTATCTATTAGTAGCAATTAAATAACTAATGAATAATTATCTATTAGTAGCAATTAAATAACTAATGTTTAATTATCTATTAGTAGCAATTAAATAACTAATGTTTAGTTATCTATTAATAGCAATTAAATAACTAATATTTAATTATCTATTAGTAGCAATTAAATAACTAATATTTATTAGTAGCAATTAAATAACTAATGTTTAATTATCCAATAATAACAATTAAATAACTAATGTTTATTAGTAGTAATTAAATAACTGATGTTTAATTATCTATTAATAGCAATTAAATAACAAATGTTTATTTATCTATTAATTGCAATTAAATAACTATTGTTTAATTATCTATTAGTAGCAATTAAATAACAGTTCTCTATTAGTAGCAATTAAATAATTAATGTTTAATTATCTATTAATAGCAATTAAATAAGTAATGTTTAATTATCTATTAGTAGCAGTTAAATAACTAATGTTTAATTATCTATTAGTAGCAATTAAATAACTAATGTTTAGTTATCTATTAATAGCAATTAAATAACTAATATTTAATTATCTATTAATAGCAATTAAATAACTAATATTTATTAGTAACAATTAAATAACTAACGTTTAATTATCTATTAGTAGCAATTAAATAACTAATGTTTATTAGTAGCAATTAAATAACTAATGTTTATTAGTAGCAATTAAATTATCTATTAATAGCAATTAAATAACTAATGTTTAATTATTTATTAGTAACAATTAAATAACTAATGTTTATTAGTAGCAATTAAATAACTAATGTTTAATTATCTACTAGTAGCAATTAAATAAGCATTACTACATGATCTTTGTTGTGATGCGTAATACATGTCAAGAAGCTGCTGTTTATTCAGTGGTGTTGCGAAAGCTCGAAATGTTGTTTCACATTGCAACAACACGAGTTGCAACTCATCCGCAACTCAGACAGCTTTTTACAAGAGTCCCGCGGTGTCAGTTCATTTGAAACGTAAGGTCACGTTAAAAAAGAAAAAAAAGGAAGTGGTTTTCCACTACCTCTGTTCTAGAATGTTACCATGCACACAACAGTGGATCACAGTTTTTCCTCATGGATTCTCTCAACGATAGTGGAAGCCATGTTTTCACAACTGGTGAATTTCATGGAAGTGAAATCCTCAAGGTCATTCGAGAAAGAACACGAGCGATTGTTTAAAAATGTTTTAAAACTGCTTTTGTCATCTAAAAATGCAGATGTTTTCTCCTTTTCACGGTCAAAAATATATATAAACACTCTTATTCAAATAACGATTTGAGAATTGTTGCGCCATTGAATGGCAATTATAAAAATGGCAGAATTTTTATTATTTTCCTTTTTTTTATTGCAAAACTTGAACGTCGTTATTTTCTGCGGTCATTTTTATTTATGAATTTCACAGTGCATGCATGGTGTTGCTGCTTTATAATGTTTTTTAATGATATCTGCCGGAATTAAACATGAATATTTAAAACTGTTTTTAAAGAATATTATTGTTCTGTAAATTCCTCAACTTCAGTAACACTTTATTGATTGAGAAATTAAAAAAAAAAAAAAAAAAAATACAGCAAATCTGAGATGAAGAAAAATAGCGGTTCTAATAAATAATAAAAAATCATTTACAAAGTTAAAACTGCTTCTAATCAATACATGAAAAAGAAGAAATTGCGTTAAAGCAAGGGCCTGATGGCCGAGTGACTGGTGCTCTGTGACACAGGTTTCGGGTTCGCGTCCCAGCGATGCCATGGATGTTTGTAGTGGTTCGAATCCATTTTAAACCATAAGTCCCGGTCTAATATGGCTGTAGAGCGTCCCCCCCCGATCTGCTAGCAGGCAGACGGCCTTGACACACCATGGAGCTGTTGCCACTGACTATGTTAAAGCAAAAATAAATCAATTTTAGGGAAGAAAAAAAAAAAAATATGCAGATGCTTGTTTGCTTTGTCAAAAAATAAAGATTTGCTTTAGGTAAATTCTTAAGTGATTTCTTAAAATGATATAATTCCATACCATAAAGATTATTACCCTGCAAAAAATCAATATTTATTTTTTTAAATGAAATTTCTATAAAAACCAGCGTCCTGATGGCCAATTGGCTAGCTCTCTGACCGTTGACGCTTCAGGTTTGAATCCTGGCTGTGGCATGGGTGTTAGTTAGTGGTTTGGAATCTATTTTTGGGGTCTGAATAGCCGAGTATCTAGCGCTCTGCCACTCGGTGCCATAGGTTGCGGGTTTGAGTCCCGGCGGTACCATGAATGTTTGTAGCGGTTCGGAATCCGCTTTAAGCCGTAGGTCCTAGTCTCATATAACTATGGAGCGTTGCAGAGCCCAGTCAGACTTCTCACCCAAATCATTCCCAAAATGTATAGGGGCAACTCAGCTCTAGGCACAGTGATGTGGTGTGGTGTAGTAATAGTAGTAGTAGTAGTGTTTCAGAATCTATGTTAAATTGTAGGTCCCAGTCTAATTAACACAAGGTGTGCAAAAAATGACCGTAGAGCGACAAACCAAATCAAACCTATAAAAGCTGTTGAACGAAACATGCATGTGATATAAATGTTTTTAAAAAAAATTTTTAGGTCTGAGATCTTCTGCTCCTCTTAATACACCGAGAAGATTTTCTGTGATAAATGACATACATTTGAGTGGCATATGAAAGAAAATCCGGAAAACTAGGTCTGCATCTTACCAAGAAGTCCGATAATAAATGCGGGACACTTTGTCCTTGTTATTGTTGTGTCTAACCCTCATTGTCCTGTAATGCGAGACGGACATCCCATGGGCAAACTACTCAAGGATAGAGGGAAAGGTACCAGGCAGGCGACATTCTGTCCCAATCTCTACCGAGACATCTAATTTTTTTTTTTCTTATCCCACTTGACAAACAGCAACATCTAAACCAAATCCAAGCACCCGTGTGATCTCATGGAAGGAGGGGCAGCTCCTGCTGTGAGGAAGCACCCGTAGGTGGAAGACTGACTTCACTCTGCAGTGCCTTCCGAGAGGACTTTTAAGAGGAATTATTCCACATTTCTGCAACGTATCGGAGAAAACCCGGAAAACTCCCATCAAGTAATCCGAATACATCCAGGTAATAGAACATCCCAAACGCCATCGATTCTCCTCGTTTTTGAAACAGTGTCTACAACAAAGCCGCCAGGCGATTTAACCTCCGTTCTAATGCTCACCAGCGACGCACGTTGTCACTGAGCCACGAGGCGGGCTGAGACACTTTCGCAAAATATCCACTGAGTTATTCAATTCCTTTTATTAGCTCACATTCTCCCTATATATATCGTGTTCAAATTTTCGATCGTTCATAAAATACTTCTTATTCATCCACTCAAGTTCAAGTACATTTTTTTAACTTGTAGTGGATGACACTGGATGTTAATGCAGTTTTTCAAATATTAATTCAGTAATTAAATTTGATTAATTAATTTTAGTTTTTTTTAGATTTAAGTTGCATATATCTACCCATAGATGGCGCCAGATAAACTTAAAAAAATGAATGAAAATTATTTATAAGGACTTTCTGCAATATAGTGAAAAAAATAGGAATTGACTTTAAAAATTTGTTTTTTTATTACTTGTTTTATTTTTGAAAGTTTGACTGTTATGCACGCCATAAGAAGAAATTAATTTATCATTATCTCTACTCCAGTATGATATTAATAACAAAAATTTATGTTCCTTTCTTAAAAATTATTTTTTGAACGTAATTTTTGGTAATAATTTGAACGTTTTCAACCATTGACATTAAAAATTATATCGAGACAAGAATTTAAAATAATAAATTATAAAATTAAATCAATTAAACGTAGCATTTATACAGTTATAAAAATATTTCTGAGGTGTAATTTAATAATTAGTTTTATATCCAATGTGTGAGAGTAATAATTATATGTAATTTTTGGATGAATTTATTAATTCCATAAATGTAAAAAAAAAGAGTGAGAACCAGTTAAATTTAAATAATGATTTAGTTAATTTAAACAATAAAGAATAAATACTAATCACTAAGTTTATTTAATTGATCTTTTAGATCAAAATTTATTTGTTTTATAAATGTACAGAACAAAAAGTTAAACACATGTTTCGTAATATTAAATTTGATTTTACAAATTTTCATTTGTATTGTTTTCTACATTATTCGTTCTTTGTTAATCAAGACAAGTATTAAAAAAAATTTTAAAAATAACCCTGTTGATTTACAATGATATGCTAGAAGTTCCTGACTTACAATTCTATCGATATTCTTTCATTATAAGTTATTGTGATGTAAAATTTCTTTTTAATGATTTTTTAGAAAAATTGTGCAAAATATTTTAAATAACATAAAAAAGAATTTTCAAATTTCTCTATCTCTATATATAGGCATTAAACAATTTTCCAGAGCAAATAAATTAAAAGTTACAAATGTGGACAATAGATGGCGATACATGCTACAACTACTTCCATTGGGATGTAAACTTTTAAAACGATATATATAATAAATCTATCAGATTCTGTTTAAAAAAAAAAAATGAAAATCTTTAATACAAAGTCAAGACCAGAATTCATTGATTTCATATTAAAAAAATATACTTTATTTATAAATTTTTATATTCTTACATCATATAAAACTTCATTTTACTTAAAAAAATTATTTTTGTGTAAAGTTTACAACATGTAATTATTTATGTAAGTAATTAAATTCTTGTTTTATAAATTTTACACAAAGAATATTTTTTTCAGTAATATTTTTTAATAATATCAGATAAGTTATTTATATCTGAAAAAATATCTGATAAGATAAATTAAGAAAATTTTACTTAAAGCATTAAAATTAAAAATTATACACATAATATGTTTTGATTTATAATGTAAAACTTTCTATTAAAATTAAAAAAACTTTCGTTACACCTTTTTCTATCACAGTTCAAAAACATATACTAAAAAGATGTATAAAAATGTATTAAATGTATACTCTAATAAAGTTTATTAATTTTTAAATAATAATAGCAGAACAATTTACATTTTGTAAATTTTGAATTTCATAATCTTTTGAATTTTTAAAATTGTTTGAAATACCTAAATTAAATTCATCTTTAAGTTATTTATGTTATAATAAAAATATATTATTATCGTTTAAAAATTATCATTAAAAAAAAAAAATGAAAATTTTTTGTTTAAATCGGAATGACACAGATCAACTTTTATAAAAAAAATTTTATGAGAATATTGTAAAAAAGTTTTATCATAGGAGTTTCAAAAATACGAATATTTCAAATAAAAATAATTATGAACGTATTGATCAATGCTGTGATGAAATCTTATTTAGACTTTTAAAATAATAATAGGATTCTTGTATTTTTTTTAAAGGAGTCAGAATATGTTTAATAGTTAGTCAAGAGATGGCGCTACTATACTAGGATTTTTTTAGTATATTGACTTTTTCTCAAGAGTGGATTTATTTAAATTATTTCACAATTTTAGTTCCTTAAAATTAAACTTCCTTCTGAATAATAAAAGTTTTTTCAAAAATACTGTAATATATTGTATTATTAAAAATATTGTTAATTTTTTTTTAATTTAAAATAAATATAATTTCATGAAAAACGTGTGTTTTCTTTAATAACTTGAAATTGAAATTCATATACAAGGGTTTTTTTAATGTCATTTTGAATTTTAAATTTTTATATTTTTTACCTAATGTAAAATTTAAATAAAATTTTACGATAAATTAGTTAAAAATTTAAATTTTATCTATATGCACAAAATCAGTTCAACTTTTTGATAGCTTAAAATTGAAAGATACACTCTTATATAAAGATAATAAAAATATGTATCCTTATCATATCTAAGAATAGACAAAGAAGTAAAATGTCTACTCAAACGGAGAATAACCAAAAACTAATTAAAATCTATTTTTACTTGTATATATTAGCAAAAGGAAAGACAATGATAATTAATTAATTCAAATAGAAATAGATAATTAGTTCAAAATTGCTTTAAACATTGTAATGGTATTGAATATTATTATTTTTTAATGCTTTACATTTTATTGTCTGGGTCAAATATATGTACATGTTTAATTATTAAACAAAATATTTTTAGAATATAAGCTTAATTTAATTTTTTAAAATATCAATTTCTTATGAGAACTTCCACAAGTAAGGTTAAAAATTTTCTAAAATATTTAGAGTCATTTTTGTAAAATTTTTTAAATATATCTACTGAAAATAAATCCATCGAATAGGAAATATCACTAAAATTTGTAATCTGTGCATGTTGATTTCTTATTTAATGTGTACATAATATAAGTTTATTTTTTAAATATGTTTGCGTTTGAAACTTTAATAATATTACATAATATTATTTTTTTAAATATGTTTATTTTATATCTTAAAAACTTCAATTGATTCTGATATTGACAATACATTATCCATTATTTCTTATTGATTATTAATTTTTAAATAAATTTGTATCAATAAATTATATTCTAAAAAATCTTTTCAGTTTTATTCATTTTAGAAAATAAATTAGAAATATACATAGAAATACACACACACACACACGTACACACACACACACACGTACACACACACACACACACACACACACACACACACACACACACACACATATACATATATATATATTATTATTAATTTTAGCATTTATTAAAGTAACATAATGTGAATGTTAACTAAATTATTGAATTTCTATTTATTACCAAATGATTTATGAAACATCTTCATACGTTTTTGAAAAATATAATCCTTCTTCAGGAATAATAAAATTGATATAAATTCAAGTAAATCAATAAATTGATATACATTCAAGTAAATAAATAAATTGATGTAAATTCAAGTAAATAAATAAATTTTTATAAATTCAAGTAAAAATTCATAAAAGAGAAAAATTCTGTGCAAAACGAAACATTTTTTATTTTTTTACCAAATTAAAAAAAAACAATAACAGTTGTAAATTTAGGAAATTAAAAAATTATAATTGTTAATTGTTGGAAATAATCAATATACCAATTAATGTATCTAATTTTAATCAGTAGTTATAATGATTAAATACTTGTGAGTTCAAACTGAGAAGTTAAACAGTTGCTAATTTTACTAACATTTTAAAGATATATTTAATAAGAATATTCATTAATACAAAATAAAAAAAAAAATAGTTCTACAAAAGTTATTTCTGATCATAGCAGTCATTTTGCAAAACAGAATTTTATGACAATAATACTGGCAATTGAAATTACTACCTTCCGATTTACAGTAAATTTCTGTTCGATTAATATTGGATATTTTATTAATCAGTCGTCTACAGTACAAATATCATCAGTTGATCATGTGTTTTGCTTAAATATACACTATCTTCTATCTATCTTTCAAAATGATAAATGTGAAATTGTTAATTAACAATAAAGAATGCTGCAAAAAAAAAAAAAAAAGTCAAATGAAAAATATCTCCATACTGTTTTAAACTAAAAATATCATAGTTTGTGATGATTTGACTTGTATCAATCTATTTTGATAGAGATTTTCGTTAAAAACAGTTTTTTTCTTGAAATGTCTTTATTATCATTTAGGAAATGATCTTTATAATTTAAATGCTTTAAAATTTAATCTCAAAAAAAAATATTAGTCATTTAATGACCTATTATAAATGCATTTTGATTAAAGAAAAATTACATTAATGATGGACATTTTTTCCATTTGCTGAAATTAAAAAAAATGTGTATAGCATTATCAGTTAATGATAATGTTATATCTGAATTTTATTAATTTGTACAATAAACTTCATTAATTCTATGGTATTTTAATTCCATATAACTAAATTTTAAATAAATTTTTTGATCATTTGAGCAAAATATTTTAATGAATCAAAAAAAGAAAAAAAAAACTGTTTAAATTCAAAGTTTCATAAAGTTTAATGTCAGTAAAGTGCATTTTGATATTTATATGCTGCACTTGGTTATAGAACGAATATAAACGAATATGTTCCTCCATGCTCAAACAATCATCTGTGTGTAATGATATTTATACCATACCCAACGACAAAAACTATATCAATACATTCTTCAGTGATAATCCATCACATATCTCATGGCTCATAAAAGAACCAAAAAGCATTCAGAGCCAGAAATTTTCCTTGAAGCATGGCACCACTGTTAAATAGCCCCAATCTATTAAATGACAAATCAGCCATATTTCTAAAGTGCATTTCGGAACATTTGTTGTTTGCTGACCAACAAAAGTGTATTGTTCGATAGTATTGACGCATCTCTTCTTGTTTGTTGTTTATGACAATAATACTGACAACTGAAATTGCTACCCTTCCAATTTACAGTAAATTTCTAATTGATTGATATTGTATATTTTACTAATCAGTTGTCCACAGTATAAATAACATCAATTGATAACGTATTTGGCTTAACTATACATTATCTTCAACTATCTTTCAGAAATGAGAAACTGATATTCAACAATGAAGAAAATAGCAATAAAAATAAAAAAATTAGTCAAATCAAAATATTTGAGCTCCATACTATTCTAAACCAAGAATAAAATATTTGGGATGATTTAATTTGTATCAATTAATTTTAATAAAGATTTTCATTAAAAGAGGTAGTTTTTTTCATTAAGTGTCGTTATTGAAATTGTTATTCATTATATTAGTTTCATAAAATTAAATAACAGTAAAGTACTTTTTTGATATTAAATGCTGCATTTGGTCAAAAAAACGAATATCCACGAATATGTTCCTTCATGCTCAAACAATCATCTTATGTAATGATATATATACAATACCAAACTATATCAATATATTCTTTGGTGATAATCAATCACATATCTCATGGCTCATAAAAGAACCAAAAAAAGCATTCAAAGCCAGAAATTTTCCTTGAAGCATGGCCCTACCACTAAATAGCCCCAATCTATTAAATGACAAATCAGCCATATTTATAGTGCATTTCGACATTCGTTGTTTGCTGACCAACAAAAGTGAATCCTTCGGTAGAGTTGACGTATCTCTTCTTGTTTGGGGGAGGGGTGGACTCATTTTCTGAAAATTCCCTCAACGTCTTTTCTTAAGCAAGACGATAGATCGGAAAACGACGATGCGGAATTTCTTGCTCATTTGCTTCTTAGTGAGGCGCGAGGTCTGGCTTCATCATGTCCAGGGATGGAACGCTCTCGGGGTGATAGCAAGAATTCCTTGGCTTCTTTTCTTTCTTTTTACTTTTACTTTTCTTCTTCTTTTCTCTTTCTTCGTGACGAAGATAACTGAGGTTGGATGCAGAAAGAAACGGACAATAGAAAGTTGGAATGGTTGAAATATCTCTTTTTTACTTTTTTTCCCTCTGACTTTTACTCGACAAAGAATTCGCTCCAGACGTTGTCTCAAGAATTGTTTGTTTAGCAGGAAAAAAAAGAAATCTTTCTTAATTACTTGTGTTAACGTAAGTATTTGCTATTCTGTTGTTACGGTTGTAAGATTTTAATAATATATAAGAGACGCAGACAGAAATATTAAGACAAAGTATTTGGTTAATAGGGAATAACCAATGATTTTTTTTTTAATTAAGGGATGGAAACTGCTAGAATTATTTTTGATTTTATGCTGTTCCAAAGTAGAAATGTATTAATTTTATTGCTAAAATTTTATTATTGAAATCTTTTATTTTTGTAAAAAATCAAGTTTAATATTAAAACTACATTATGGAACGAAGGAGAAAGTTAGGAACAAACAAAAAATACTCAAATGAAAGTAGTAATAGTCGAAAAGAGTTTTTAATATTTATTTAACAAAGAATTTGTTTTAGATGAGTTCTCAGAATATTTTTGTCTAGGGTACATTTACTTTCTTTTTTACTATATTCAAAATCAAAATTTCTTCATATATATATATATATATGAAGAAATTTTGATTTTGATTTTATTTATATATATACATATAAGATTTGATCTAGAGCAACTAGCTATAATTTTGGTAAATTTTTTAATAAAAAAGAGAAATATTTTATCAGAATTTTTCATGTATTTATGCGGAATGAAAATTACCAAGAATTTAGACTTGATGATAATTCAAAACGAAATTTATTGATTTTATTGTTAAAATTTTATTATTGAAATCTTTTTATTTTGTAAAAAATTAAGTTTAATCTTAAACTACATCAATATGAGGAAAAAAATTTAAGCCCAAAACAAAAATATTTAAATGGAAGTTGTAATAGTCGAAAAGAGTTTTCATTATTTATTTAACAAAGAATTTGTTTTAGATGAGATTTCAGAATAGTTTGTCTAGGAACATTTAGTTTCTTTATTCTTTATTCAAAATCCAATTTTTTTTTTTTTTTTTTTAATAAGATGTATTCAGAACAACTATTTTTTAAATTTTAGTAAACTTTTTTAAAAAAGCAAGATATAAATTGAAATATCTGAATAGAGAACATCAGAATTTTTTTTATTTATATGCGGAATGAAAGTTGCCAGACTCCTTAATTTCATGATAATTCAAAATGAAAATTATTGATTTTTTTATCACAAATTTTTTTATTGAAATCTTGTTTCTTTTAATTAATATGTTTAATATAGAATTGTATTTCGTGACGATAATTATAAAAAATCGAGAGAAAAAAATGGTGGAAAAAAGTTAAAATTTTTGGAATTTAAGAACTTCGGTTCTCGGATCTTCTTAATTTTTTGTCTGTCTAGGATCTTTTTCTTTCTGATCTTTCTTTTTTTATTCTCTATTCTTTCCAATCTTCTGCATTTCAAAACAATATTATGCCATCTCTGTTCTGTCGAGATTTTATGAAGAGATATCCAAGGAGAAGTGTTTAAAAGAGTATTAATATTTAAGTCTTTTTTAAAGTTTTGGCGAATAAAAATTTTCAACCACTCAATTTGATGCCAGTTTAGAAATTAAATTTTTTTCTTTTTATCGTGAACAAATGTAAACAACATAATTTTACTATTACATGAACTCTTTTGTTTTTTTTGTATTTCTATATTCTATATTTTGTAATCTCAAGGATTTTTTAATTTTGGATTGCCTAACTTTTTATGTATTACATCAATGAAGGTAGTTTTATTATTATTATTTTTATTTATTTATTTATTTAAAAAAAAAAAATTTTTACTGATACGCTTTAATTGTATTTGTAATAAAAACATTTGTGTTGAACTTTAACTTTTAGTAAACTATTCCTTTCAACTAATGAATTTATTTGAATTTTTGGTCATAAATTATCTTCAGTGTAATCACTGGAATATGAAAACACCTGTCATATATAAATATGTGACTTATATCTGATCATTATTTATTTTTTGTCATTTCATAAATTTGATTATTTTGAATAATATTTCGTTAATGAAATATTCAATATATTGAAATATTTTTAGAATAAACTACTTAAAAAAATATACGAAAATATTTGATACCGTTGAATTTGTTTATTTAGATTTATAATTATTAATGAAAAAAATTGTCAAATTTATCATTTGATTGAAAAAATTATTTATTTAATAATAAAATTATTTTCTCAAATTACTAAGAATTATAAAAATATGAAAAAAAATGTTTTTTTATTAATTTAAAAAAAATTTCAAATTTTATTCAAATGAAAAAAAAAAAAAAAAACCTTGAACATAAATATTTTGCACCCAAATATATAAGAATAAGATATAAAATTTTCTTGAATGCAACTTTTTTGTTATTATTATTATTAATTTAATCAGAATGCAAAATTTTATAATAAGCTATAGAAATTACAAGTATAATTATAATTAATGAATAAAAACAATGTAAATGAATGTCTCGATATTTAAATTTAAAAACTAACTAAAATTATAATCTTTTTCTACGATGCATTTTCAAATGAAACAATATTCATATTATAACTCAAATAAATAAACTTCTTTTATAAGAAAACAAAAAACTTTACTTTGTCTTTACCATACAATGGCAAAATAATAGGATTTAAACCACTTCAAAAAAAATCATTACCAAGTTAGTTAAACTAAGTAACTGTCGCCATGTTCGTCAATGTGTCGTCACCACAATTGGCTGTTTTGTATCAGACCATGCATCAATTTTCATTGACAAGAACCGAGTGTTAATCAAAAGTTAATGAATGGATTTTTGTGAGGAGGGAGTAGATTTACGGAGAATGTGTTTCTGAAATACTCTAGGTGGAAAAAGGTAATGAAAAATAGGGGCAAGGTGCGGAATTTTAACGTCAGGAAGATAAATGAGTTCTCTCTTGGAGTAAAGAAAACTCCGCTAATGAAAATAATGTGGTTAGTGAATTTCATTACTCTGCAAGAACTCTGGTTAAGATTCCAAAAGATAATAAATTAGATTTTTTTTTTTGTATGTGGAAAAAAATGTTGTATAAGGTGGAATATAGATTTTTATATATAAAATTTTTGTTACATATTTTATAAAATGTTTAAGAAAAAAATTATTTAAAAATTAAGAAAGAAAAATATTTTCTGTTATGTAATAAAGAGTATGTGGCATTGATTATAAGTGTTCGATTCAAAATACTTTAACTGAACTTTAAAATATATTTCATCCACAAACTATCACATTTTATTCTCAAGTGTAATAAACTTATTTAAGGTTAATAAGCTATTGATTGAAAATCATTGTTTTTGTAAAAAAAAATTATTTACATTTTACTCAATATTTTATTTAAATATTTAAAAAAAAATCTTTTCAGATCGCAGTTTTTCAAGAAAATTTTTTCGTATTTTATTTCGGTCATTCATCAGTTTTCAATATTTTCAATTTTTTCCCTAAAATTCAAAGAAAATCTGAAAACAGCCAATTGGAAGCAATGACAAATCTAAAGCATTCTCTATAATTATATTTTAAGCAAACTGAAAAACCTGAATTCTTTTTTTTTTTCTTCATAATTTTGAAAACACGTTAATTAACCCACATTGGGGACGTTTATGGATTAATTATTATTTAAATTTCATTAGCTTAAATGTTTAAAACTAAAGCTCGTAGCATTTATATTATAATTTTTATACAAAACTATTGTAACAATTAGAAATATCAAAATATTCGATTGATAGAAGCATTTCTTCACAAGTATTATCAAATGCAATGATCAAGTACAAAATGCAACGATCAAAATCGCAAGTGGAATCTCACTACAACAAGCTATAAGATGTTTTATCTTCGGTGTAGCCCGACTTGTGGCTCAGTGGCATAGTGAGCATTATGACCGAGGTTCAATTCGCTGGCGGCATTGTTGCAGATACGGTTTTCAAAAAACGATAATGTTCAATACCGTTTGTGGTGTTCAGCATCTTGTCTTGTTAATCAGACTACCTGGTGTGAGTTTTCGGGTTTTCTCCCATACTATAAGCATATGACGGGAGTTCTCCTAAAAGTTGAAAGGAGTTTCTGCACTGCCCTCCTTCTTCAGCGACATGGAGGCAAGTTAGACTTCTACCTACGGTGCTACGTCACAACAGAAGCTGCCCCCTTTCCTCCATTCATGAGTAAACTACTCATGGGATGCCTATAACAACAACAATATTAACGTCCCACGCTTCAGGACACTGAGGATGAGTTACAACAGTTACAACATCTTCCGCATTATCAGTTTTTGTATGATATGAGAGAAAAATGAAAATTAAGAAGATTTAATTCAATCTCTAGTATTAAAGGCCTGGATAGTATGAACTTTCCATCAAAGGCCTGAAAACCAGGATAGTGTTAAAATATACTTATTATATAGTTAATTTATTACATAGTTAGTTATAATGCTTGTTGTTAAAATATACTTATTAGTTATTACATTTGTTGTTAAAATTTACTTATGTTAAAACATAAGTAAGTTTTATGTACTTGTTATATTGTAATATGTATATTTTTAAAATATACTTATTGTAGGACTACAACAGTCTATAATTTGTTTTATCTTCCGTCTTATCAGCTTTGTCAGATTTTAAAAAAGAACGGATAAATAAAAGATTTAATTTAATCTCTATTATTAAAGGCTTGGATTGAATGAACTTTCCGTCAAATTCTTCAAAATCAGGGTAGTGTTAAAATTAAGAGGCACTTGTTATAAAATACATGAATGAAATCCTTTCATGCGTCCTTTTTAACAAATACGATTACATAAGCACGCTCGACTACAGACGAAAGCAGCAGGCTTAACAGCTGCGTATCAAATCGGACCCTACAGCAAGACAGTAATAGAGACATCAATCCTAAATTCTATCAATTAAACTCCCCTTTTTATTTACATATAAAAAAATCAAGTGCAGACCAAAAACAACAGGTTTGATTTTTTGCCCCCAAATCGGACCTTCGGTAGAGATGTGGTTCTGTCGATCTTACCTTGATTGAGTGGATGGCGATTTAATAGCGGGCCTCACCCTTTTGTTGGGGATTGAGGAGGGGTTGTCCTGGGCAGAAGTGACTAGGCCCACCTACTATTCAATAGGTGCACCCTCTGTTGAGTTGGAGATCTTTGTCTATGGAGATAGAGTGGGTCCCTGTCGTCGAACTTGTAGATAAAATTGGTGGGGTTGCCAAGTTTATCGGGTGGTGAAATTTGTCATGTAATTTGCTCGAATATTTTCTTTTAACCGGCACCAATAATAATAATAATAATAATAATAAAATAGATAATAGAAGAAAATATTATGTAATTATTTTATTTCCTGTTAAAAATACATTCGTGTTTATTGTTGGTGAAAAGGACCAGTCTTAATGTATATGTGAATATTTATGGACAAGGTATGAGCTACCTTTATATATTAAAAATGACGAGAAAAAAATTTTTATTTCCTTAACACTAAAGATTAATTAGAAAAATAAAAGCAATCAGAAAACGCATTAGACGCTGAAGCGTTAGAAAATAAAAATATCTATACATATTTATTATTGAAATAATAGGATGGTTCTAATCAATCTATATATTTCTCAAAAGTTTGTGTGTGTTCGCCAATCCACGGCTACAATTTATTTCCCAAATGCAACCCAAATTGGCAGTCTAAAACGAAGTTTAGACAAATGAAAATCACACAGATGTCAAGGACAGTGCCAGCAACCTAAAAAAGAAAAAAAAAATGAAATTCCACAAGCCCCGGGAATTTAAATTGAAAATTGGTCTTACTTTTTGGACACAATAGTACCATGTAAACATTTATTATTATAAAAACATTGTTTAGAGTATTGACTTAATAACCAAATATTTTATTGTAGTAGAACAAATCATTCATTTCTTTATTGCTTGTTATATAAAATGACACGTTTTCACCCAGTCTATCAAAAAGACATTTTTTACTAAAATTTTAAAACCAATTTAAAAAAATTAAATCGAATCACTCTGCTAAAAATAAATGACCGATTATACTCGTATGCATATATTTGAAGCTGTGCATTTTGATATTAAAAATACCTTTTAAAAAAGAAAGTATTTTTATAGGAATAAGAATAGTTTTTGCTTAAGAATAACTTTAAAATTTTAATAATTAGTTAAATGGCCCATGTGTTTCGAATTAATAAGATTTCGATGATTATTCGATTATATTCTTGGATATCCGATTCATGGCGAACATTCGTTGCTCATTTTCCAGTGCTACATACTTCGCCAAATGTGGCAAACTTCCCCACTGGGCCAACTGCATTTATCATTAATCCTTTTTGTATTATAGGCATTGTAGTCCATGCAAAAAGCTCAGCGTGTAGAAAAGCCATTAGCTGTAACTATTCTCATTTCTCATGTTTAGCATGTTGTGGTCAGGGTTGCGAATTTGCTCAGACGAACCGTGAACGCGAAATCTGAGGGGACGTCGGAAGCAGGCTGTTCAAAAGTACACTCAGTACAGCACAAAGGTACTTCTGTTTTCGAGTGGTTCCCTGACGTTTTCCTAGCATTCACCTGCCATCTGTTAGGATCGTACTTGTGCACTGTATGAAATAATCGTATGTGCATTTTTTGGAAGATTCCCTTTTTTGTAGTATTATGCTTTTATACACTGATGTTAAAAAGATGTAAAGTATTGTAGAAAGGCACTAGATCCTATTACTGTTAAAAAGGAGCAAATAAT